>OX103971.1:46759540-46792040 GCA_944470395.2 Schistosoma turkestanicum
ACAAGCTAGATAGATAATCAAATTGATAATCACATGTTATCTATAAATTACGAGAACAATTATTCTATAAATATTTTTTGAAATGTCTGTAATGGAAATAATCATAGTTACATAATTACACAAGCTGCATTCATCAGTTATTATGTATAAATTACACACCAATTTATTTTATAGAAAGAGTTCTAAATACGTTTAGAAATTATAAATATAATCTATTATTATGAATTAGTTGGAACTTGGTTCAACATTAGTTTCAATTTTACACAAATCATCAAAAAAATAAGTGGTATGATAAAAGCAGAAACTGGAAACTACATTAGATGTACACATCAAGCTTTCCATATATATATTATCTATTAATTTTTCGAATAAAAGACAAGAGGAAGTCACTGTTTAATATTCATCGAATTTTATTTTTCAACATATTTGAAAATATCGCTATTGTTACTTAGTTTCAGATCTCTAGAACCCTGTTTAATTAGTTAGGCTACATCAGTAGACAACAAAATGTATATAATTGTTTTTTACTGTGATATACAGAAAATGTATAATGATGACATATGGAGGTAAGGCCGTTGTAAACTATGTATTTCTAATGATGCGGATATATTTACAAACTCAACAAATTGTGTTTATGAATATATGGTTATCTGGATTACCGTTATATTTTGACGAGATGAATTATGTGACGGCTTAAAGAGCTATAGTTTCTGCTTTTCAACACATAAGCCATATGCTCAAAACTATTGAAGTAAATGGTATCAGTAATTATATATCCAAAATAAGAAATTTTTACAAAGCTTATTTCTGGAAGTTTTTTTTAATATTAATAATATCCAGGGTAACTATATAAGCTTTAGATGAGTTACTCAGATGAACTGTACTGATAATTATTATGTTAGATGATTTTTCAGATAATAAAGATTGAATGAATCACAGATTGTGGCTACTATAACACTTTTCTTCGCAATTTAGTGGATCGAGGATAATCTTCTTCATCAGTTGAAATTTTCAAAAGAAGTGTCAAAGAATAGAAGACCGTTGAACAAATATATTCATTTCATTTCTACAACTGATGGTGAATTTCATTACAGAACCATCAAAATCCTAGCTTCAATATCAGGTGAGATATTGGTTTTGTTGAATAGCCGTAAACCAAAGGAAATATGCTCACTAAATGCTTTAAAGTACTTAAGATTTTTGATTGAATCATCATTACTGGTATTAAAGAGTTATTTACTGAAATAGTACTTTTTGAAAGCTAATCACTTCCTTGAAATCAGTAGAATTATATATGAATTCGAGCTAACACGTAATCTTGAAAGAAGCCATGATGAAGTTGAAAACATCATAGTTGTACTTTTATCCTGTAAAATTAAAGATTTTTACAATGCTTTAAACTTCAGTATGAAATTTCATTTGATACTCGTAATTATCTAATTATCATAATAATAATAATAATAATAATAATAATAATAATAATAATAATCACTTCGGTCACTTCCGGTATTGCTGCTGTTTTTCACCAAGTAAAATATATAAATTTGCGTTCAATTTCAATACTGAAAATTTTACTCGACCGGTGTCTTTTTAATCATAGGAATTAATCGGAATTTGTAACAATGTTTGTCTCGAGTAAAGTGAGTCAAATTTTTGGGAAGAGATTAACATTGTTTATTTATATATGTGGCCTGCATGGACTCATCAGTTTTTGTCACAAAATGACATCACCCAACGAACTTTTTAAATTCAGAAAACATTGGGTAGTTATAATATCTTAGCTAGCGAAATCTTAACAGATTACATTCCTGACATAACATTTCTCATACAGTAGGAACAAAACCGTCTGATCTTTATTGTTGAACCTGATTAGACTTACGATAAATTGTGAGTGTCTTTCGTCATCATCGATGGCGGCCGATTTTTAATCCTTTGATTTCTAAAGCCTGATTCTAGTATCCAATTGTTCTTATGGTGGCTACTGTCGGTAATGCTAAGTATTTCCACGTGATATATATATATATATATATATATATATATATATATATATATATATCAACTAGCGATTAAGTTATAGTGTGTGCTGCTATGCCACGCCTATATGGTTTATTCTTACATTTGGATGGTTTAGGTGATTTATTCTTTTCAAGTAATAATCCACACACATTTCGACCTTGTCAGTTATTTGCATATAACCTTAGTTGTTTTTATTTGTGTGCATTTGCGTGTATCTCTAACTCTATTCATCATATGTTTTCGGTTTAATTTTTATCTGGCTATAAATAGTGAGTTGCAATTGACAAAATGAAGTTTTCTCATTTGCCTCTTCCACTTTGCTTCGTTTTCCTGCTTCTCATTTTAAATGTCTGCCTGTGTAAACGGTTGCCTGAAATAAACTCATCCAACTGAGTCAGTATTTGGTTTACTAATACCACCGATTCTCAAATAGGGTTAGTCTAAGCGTAATATACAGAATTAAATGCATGATTTCTGTTCATAACTCTTATTGTTCGTCCAAACTGAAGTCAGATCTCCGGCCACTAGAAAATATTAAATTGCTGTTCAGTTTTTGAATAATTATCATTTCGAGAAAAACTAATCTAAATAGTGATTTAACTATAGATCCATCCAAAGGTAAAAGTTTATAGAAAGTTTATACTTTATGAAGAAACCTACTCGGAGTGAAAACTCAGTGTAAACGTCTTGCTATCTATGCATAAGCATTGAATTAAAGAAAGACGGCAGTGATTTTCTAAACGTTGGTTGATACGTGAAATAAATATCTGATATTATCTAGTAGTAATACACTGATAAACAGCAACAGCATGCAATTTTTTGAATATTTTTCCTTCAGTTTACTTTTATGAAAATTTTGTTCAGTTCAAGGATGAGAATGTGTAAGTTATAAGTCCTGAGAATAACTAGATAAATAAAAAGTACCTAGAAGAATAAGGTAGTAATAATAATTGAACAGACAAACTGGTGTCACTTTATCATTCTTTTAAGTTTTTTGGATGATTTCGAAGAAAGTTTTTACAGCATCATTCTAACAATGACCAAGTTATTTTTCGTAACCCAGAATCTGGAAAAGAACTTTCTCTTTGATTGATAATGAAAGAGTATAGTGAAAATATCAAATGTTTTTTCTGAGTTAGATTCACTTTATTGAGCATATAGTTTCATAGTACAAATTTCGATGTTTCAATCACAACAGTTGTTACATACTCACAGCATTAAATAAATGAAGTTTGAAATATATTGGCTCACAAAATGCTTGAATTTTGACGGACATCATCATCATTCAACTTGATTGTTAGCAAAGGCATAATTTACCTCATAGTTTCTATTTCTTATCAACACCTCATTTTAATAAATAACCAACCAGTAGTGATATAAATTACCCAGATACCCCACTACTTCAAGTTAGTATGTTTTGCTATTTTTCGTTTATCAGTTATAGATAAAATTACTGAGTTGAAAAACTATCCGAATTTTCCATAATATTGCTAGAACTGTTACAACATTGGCAATTTTGTTCGTTTGAGTAAATCTACTTCACATAGTAATAATCTGCATACAAGAGACTATGGATTGAGGGATATGTTACACAAGCATTAGGAGCTCTTCAGTATTCATACTTTTAAGACATTATAATTTTGTACTTTTTAATACTTTAGAATAATGAAATTATGCTTAAATTATGCTTATTATTACTGCTAAATAATTAAATGAATCCAAATTCTACTTTAGATTACAGCTATTTTCTTGATGCTCATACTCAGCTTTATTCATACCGATTCATCTTCATATTCAGCTTGTACTAAAAAGTTAGAAATGTTGTTTAGACGCTGTTTGTTATCTGGTTTAATTTCAAAACGTTGTCCAGGTAAGTTGCTAGAATATGCCATAAATTTCCATCATGAAATTTTTACTCATTTTACCCAGAGTATCGATTATTCAGAAAAAAGCAATCCGCAATTTACTTGAGTAATTTGTTAAGATGTGTGGAGGTTGAATATAGTTTTCCTTACATACTCTGACACTAGCAGTAATTTAGGTAGTCGGGAGCCAGACAGTAACTTCTGATCAGTTCAATACCAAAACATTCCCAGAGATTTCGAAAATTAATTCTCATAGCCTGATCTAAGAAACGAATCCAATTACGATGATAAGCTTTCATCATCTACTGACATTAACTGAGTAATAATTGAAAGGCGGAAAGGAATAAAAACCCAATGGTCTACTTGAATACTTGACAATACAATTCTTAAGCTTTAATTTGTGTTACTATTAATAAAGCCGACTTGAAAAAAGGCATAGTATTGTGAACTAGAAGAAAATACTTAATATTGCTATATTCTGTGTATTAAAATATTGAACAGTTAAATTAAAAATAGAACTTACATAATTAATTATTCAATGTTAATGAAATCTTTACACATTTGAAATCATCAATCAATCATTGTTAGACCTCCATTAGAAACCTGGAAGCACTGGACGGCCGTTTCGTCCTGGTATAGGACTCATCAGCAGTGCACCTTTCAGGATTCGAACCCGGGACCGTCAGTATTGTGCGCTTCCAGGTTTCTAATGGTGGTCTAACAATGATTGATTGATGATTTCAAATGTGTAAAAACACAAACCTCCAAAACTCTGCCCGAAAAAAAAGACTGGAATCTTTGTTGTAAATATGATTTTTAAATAATCTACGGTTTTTATATTGCACCTAATTTTATGTTCGTCTGTTGACACTTGTTTTTTTACATTTTGTTTTATAGGTTTGAGCGAAGCGGTCATCTCAAGATCTTACAATGGTATTGAAGAATTGAAGAAACTTTGTAATGCGTGTGGAGGCTGTGAAGTTTCTTTTATGCGATGTTCAGTTAATAAACTTGACGCTATTGACAACAGAGAATGTTCACAGGCCAAAATGTATTCAAATACATTTCGTAGAAAACTTTCAACCCAATGAATGTATACTTCGATATGTATTATGAATTCGTTGTTTCATGTTTGTAACTTAAACTGAAATATAAGAAGAATGTTTTAATTCATAATAAATGTTTTTTGGTTCAATTTCGATTGTGTCTTCATCCATAAAAATTGAACTTGGATAGATTATATAGGAAGAATACATGATCATCTAAACTATATGATTATTCGACGCGTTGCCTAACATAATGGTTATAAAGCAACTAAAAATGTCTGTATGTAAATTTCATTGAATGTTATCTAAGTGTGTTTTGTTAAATGACTACTAAATAGATGATTCAATGTCCATGAAAGTTTATCAATCACATACATTGAGCTGGACTTTTGAATGTTTACTATTTATAGCTCTAATCCGTAAGTACAAAACAATGATCATTATTGATGTATTGAATTGCATGAAATTAAATTAAATTCATGAAAGTGGACTAATTATTTTTTTTTGAAATCAAAAATTTGGTATCCATTTCTGTTTAGGATAACTGTTATGGATGCTAAGAAATTATTTCATAAAACTAGAATGAACTTTTTGATCGTTAAATATCAGATATTGATATCTCTTTCGATGAGTAGTATCCTAGAATACAGAGGTATCAAAAGGAACTTTATGAAAATCATTAATTTCTTTTTCCTACTTGAAAATCAATTCACTAGCATGTGTGATGCTAGTACTCTATTAAAGTTCATATTCAAGGAGACTTGAAATCCAACTTTTTAATTATTTTTCTATTAACAATTCGAAACACATCAAAAAATAACAATTCATTTAAGCTATAGTAAAATAGATCGTTCAAGATTGATTAGCTAACTATAGATTCAAGCTTACTGGTTCCTACTTTACTACTCTAAAGTGCCGGTGCTTTTGACCTAATTCATGTGCCTCAGTGTAGGCTACATTGATTTGTAAGGTGTTACCGAAAATTCACAAATAAACTAACTGAATTTCAATGAAAAAATCAAAGACAATACGGCAAATTCACCTGTAATGAGTTTAAAAGAAAAAGAACTGTCAATTAGAGATACACTAATAAATTTTGAAAAAGAAAAGACACCCACTATTTAAATGAATGTAAGTAAATTACTTAACAGTGTAATGAGAAAGTATTTTTGCACTGATAAGAAAAAAAAGTATTTTTATGTATTATATCTGTTGAGAAGTGATAAACAGTATCAAACAATCAGCTGAAATTTATTGGAATTAATAAATAATTGCATAGAATACTAAAGTGCAATATTATTTATAATGAATTACCTTGCGTAAGTTAACTAGTTTAGTATGTAACTGTTTGGAATTTTCTAAAAACGATCGACTACGGGTGTAAGTTATTATAATATGCTAACAAAGGTTTAACTACTATCCATTGGTAATGAGTTATGAGCAAAGCAACATTAAAAACCGAAGTAGGACTTGGAGTATCTACAATATTATGACAAGTAAACCAGATTTAATTCGTTATTCATCTTTCAGCTTATCGTGTCTTTAGAATATTTATTGAATGGTTCTTCCCCATCAGTAAGTAAACTAGTTCGAGTGAGTAAGTTTGCGCTAATAGAAAGAGTTTCGGGTTAAAAAAAGAAGAATGAATTTTATAAATGATGTTTAATCTATTTGATCATTGCAAGAAATAAAATGTCTCTTTATCAAAAGTTGTTGATTTTCAATATTTGTTTAAAATAACTTTTAAATGTTGTTACAGCAGAATATTCTTATCAAAAAATTATTATTTTTTACCAATCATAACTGTGCTCTCATGGTTAGACTGAAGAAAAATTGTTTTTTTTTAAAAAAATTCAGACTTGAAATAAACCTGGTACACATTTCGTTAAACGTTCACAGGACAAGACTAAAATACTAATGATTGCTTTTCTAACATTATGGCCATTCTTGTTTAATCATTCGTCATAAGAAACATCTTACAATAATCACTAACTATTCCATACACTTGTCATTTTCTAAAATGTTCGTTTAACTAATCAGTGGCTTTGCTTTCTGATAGCTATTTATACTGGATTTCAGATAACGTTTACATCAGTAAATTATCTCTTCCGTTATCTCAATCATTACAGTAGTTTGATCAGATAATTAGTAGTATAGTAGACTAATAATAATAATAATATACGTTACAGAGCAGATATATTTTCAATAGGTAAGTGATTAAAACTCATTTGAATGAATTTCAGTATTATTTCATAAACTTACTGAGCACTATTTTTCATTCACTTTTATTCCAGGGACTGAAAAGTTTTGATCACTTTCAAACGAGTTTATTGTTCTTCGTATTTTTTAGTTACAATAAATATCAGTCACGTAAACAGCAGTTTATTTTCTTTTTTTAAAAAAAAGATTCTAATCAAGCTCCATTTTGTACTTTATTTGACATCGTGATAATACGCGTATTGTATTCCAGTTTGGTGGGAAATTGATACTGTTACAAACAAAATAGAATATCAAACATTCTCGTCAAAACTAAATCGATGGTCCTTTTTAATCAATCGTTTTTTTTTACCGTCAGGTGACTTATTTGATTACATCAGAATTATAGTTTGAAAAGAAATGCTAGGATCAAAAATAAACTGGTGACGCGGTATATTTTTAAAAGTCACATGTGTTGTAGGAGTGAGTACTTTCATTGCATGGCAAAGCAAGGTTATTTTTAATAATGATTTATAAAAGTACCACTAGCATCTACCCTAAGGGTGAAAATTGTATCTGACTTAGTGTCAGAGAATGAAATTTAATTCATTTTAATATTTCGCTGAGTATTCTGTTTTTAGCTTCTTCAAGTAAATGATCGAAATCAAAATTATCGAAGAAAAAATTAGGCTTAATTATCAAACTAAGCTAAAGGCTTGTCTTAATGGGTTTCGGTTATAAGGGATACAGTGTGAAGATTATTCACAATGTGTTATATGAACAAGTATGCATTTGCGCGTAAAGTTTCAGCTTTAGCTACGACCGAAGACAGAGTTTTTGTTTCACATAAAACTAATCATATAAATGAGTGAAACAATTTAGCTATTGTATATGTAGATTCGGACTAGACATGCAGTTAACCATGGCGTTAAATCAAAAAACAGAAACAAATCTAAACATTATAATTAATTAAAGGAGCTCCAAATGATATAAGCTTGGTGTTATGTCCAAATAAAGACTGTGTCAAATGATGACTTAAGAACCCAGTTTATGGATGATGTATGTAGTCTAGTTGTATAATAACTGTATCCTGAGCTCTTGAATAACTTTTAACTATAATGTATGATGTATTCTTAATCTGTTGGTCGTTTATTATTTTCATTCTCCCTTACTCAAAGTAACCTTCGGCTATCCATGTTTAGTTGCTCGTATCCATTTATTGGTGCGATATGAGCTGGTTGTCAATGTGTCGGAAATATAATGACGAGAGAAATCTTTACAGGTGGTAAGTAATCTTAGTTTTCCCTCTTCGACTGGATCAAGTGATCATTGTGCCAAAGAGAAGTCAAGTCCTCCGTCTTGTATATTAGTTACTGAAAAGCCGTCTGCAGTATTGGTTGGTGCAAGGACATAACATATATTAAGCATTATATAATTACTTGTTAATCAACGGCCACCATAGAATAATTGGCTACATTCTAATGGTATTATTTTGATTCATTCTACTTATCGTATATTTGTTGAAAATTAACTATCGCAGTGGTTTTATGATAAACGTCTAATTCATTTAGGCAACAATACAAGAAGATATTACCAGATTCACGTATACCTCTCACATATATTTGAAATCCTCTTCGGAAACAAAGACTTGGTTTCCATACTCTTCAGAAACGAGCTTTAACCAGAGAGACTTGATTTTTTTTTAGCATATGAAAGTTGTATATATCATTTACGAAGAATCAAGTCAATTAAAACCTATATCATCTAAAATGAACGTTTCCGATTATTCGGAAATCATCTATGAAGCATATTAATACGAGTTCCTCATATGTTCTCTTAACTGTGGTTTAGCATTCTTCCTCGTCCTATTTTTTAGAGAACCGATTCAAATCTAATGATGCAGTTACACCTCTTATCAAGTGTCGCATAGACAGCTATATTGCGCACTGCTGATGAGTCCCATACCAGGACGAAACGGCCGTCCAGTGCTTCCAGGTTTCTAATGGTGGTCTAAGATTGATCAATTCATGGTTAAAAATAAAGCTATATTGTGCCTTGAAGCGAATACTTGATCTACTGGTAGAGTTTGTGAAGATTCATCTTTAAACTGGAACTCTCATAGAACTTGTTTATTAATAGCAGTATAGAGTTAAACATAGCATATCATTTTTAAACTGGTTAACGATTAAATCTTAAATGGCTTAACAGATTTTGATGTTATTTGTTTGGTCATCGTTACATTTAATAAATTACCTAGTTATAAATTCCAAATTCATCAATCATATTCCCGATTTGTATTCCTATGTATTCTGATATTAAACTATTCTATGACCACAAGAAATTATTGTTTTGTAGTTTAATTACTTCAATATGTTTTCTTCTTCTAGAAACTTGTTTTCATTTCTGACAAAAATCAACACAATTTAGTGAATTTGTCGAAATTATCGTTCATTAGTCACAATATCATATAAATGGAATTCATAACAGTCTCCTTTATTGATGACAGTATTTCAGAAAAAGGTGATTGTGTAGTCTAGATACCTTACTTACTTACTTACTCCTGTTACCCCCAATAGGGCATAGGCCGCTCACCAGTTTTCTCCAAACAACTCTGTCCTGGTCCTCCGTCTACAGTTCTGTCCAATTTTTGTTCATTCCTCTCATATCTTTCTCTATGTCTCGGCGTAATGTGTTCCTTGACCTTACTCTTTTCCTTTTGGCTTGAGGGTTCCAAGTGAGGGCTTGTCTTGTGACGCAGTTAGATGCTTTTCGTAATGTGTGTCCTATCCACTTCTACCACTTCTTCCTGATTTCCTCCTCCACTGGAATCTGGTTTGTTCTCTCCCACAGTTCGTTGTTGCTGATGGTGTCTGGCCAACGAATACGAAGTATTTTGCGTAGACAACTGTCAATAAACACTTGTATCTTCTGGATGATGCCTTTCGTAGTTCTCCAAGTTTCCGCTCCATACAGTAGAACTGTCTTGACATTAATATTGAAAATCCTGATTTCGGTTTTGGTTGAAAGTTGTTGGAGTTCCAGATATTTTTCAACTGTAGAAATGCAGCTCTTACTTTGCCGATCAGCGCCCTGCATCGGATCCACCTTGGTTGTTGATGATGCTGCCCGAATATTTAAAGGTGTTAACGTCCTCCAAGGCATCTCCATCAAGAGTGATACTTTACCTTTATCAAACGTGTACAAGATTCTTTTTGATACTACGAAGCAATGTACGCTAGTATCTGGTATGTTGGTACTTATAGGATTGCATCAGTATGGTACAATTATACAGATATGGGATGTATAAAGACTGTCAGCTGGAAATGTTGAATATACTCCATCATTCCCACCAGTCACCAGTAAACGAATATCACAGCAATGTGGTAGAATAGTCAAGGACACGCTCATAAAACTCGCTTCAGTATAATGGAATCCAATAAAATTCAACTAACCAATCAATTAGTTTTAAATGATTTTTTTTAAATATTATAAGATTGTTACTTTAATGACCGAAAATCCTAACCTGAATAATGCTCCAATTCAAAATCAGGATAATTTTGTCCAGTCAGATGATTTGTTATGAAAAAAATATTTTTGGGAAGGAAATGCTCAAATTATAGTTCAAGCTAATTGTATAAAGCATCCATTATTTAAAAACACACCAGGTTATCTGAATCAGTTTGAATGTTTGAAAAAAATTCACTTACTTTTAATGTTCAATTTCAAAATAATATGTACAATAAATAATGATATAAAAATTGCAAATAACCGGTCATCGGTTATATGTCCTTTGAACTGAAAAATAACTTCTTTTTTTATTTTGTCTCGATCTAATCTTGATTTTAAAAAAGAACACTAAATCATTCAATTCAGTTCATATTCAGTTTCAATTTTAATACAAGTAACACACACCACCTACAGCATAAGTCAATACAACACTTGAACAAACTTAGTTTTCTTCATTATCCATGGAAGATTTTGCTGATGATAAAACAATACCATTGGCTTATTACATTATTGCCAGTATAGTGGATATTAATGGAATATTATCCAATATATTCACGTTAATCTTTATATCTTTTACAAGTTTAGGCTCACGATCTGCTACTATCCTATTTCGTACACAATGTGGTTTTGATGGATTGACTTGTTTTTTTGCAATGATAACATTATTTACACGTACAGATGCCAGCAATTATGATGGTTGGTTTGCTGAATTTTTATGTCATGTATGGATTTCGGAATATTGGGTACGATTAATTGAATTGTTAAATGTGTCCAATTTAATGTGGATCAGTATTGATCGATTCTGTGCTGTTCATCTCCAGATAAAATATAAAGTATTTCAAAAATATGAACTTTTCATAAGTTATACATTTATATTATGTCATGCAGTTTTTACTCCCATACCATTATTATTCACAGTTGAACATAAGAATGCTACTTGTAGTAGCAATGGATTAGTCTATAATTCACAGTATGCAAACTTTATTGTTTATAGTTGGTTAGTATTTGCTTATTTATTGCCTTCATTTGTAATGATTACTTGCTATTCTCGAGTGTACTATGTCATCAAACGTTCAGTAGTAAAATCTCAGTCTACTAATTCTTCATCATGTACAATCGAAACAAGTACACAAATTGGGAATACTTCAACATTTTCAGAACTTCGAACATCAAAGAGTATACCAACATCAACACCATCTTCATCTTTTAGACAAGTTAAATCAGTCTTACTAAGCATAACAATCATGTGTGCTTTATTCGTTTTAAGTCATTCATACTATCAAATTTATTCAATTTTAAGTTTACTTGGTGCTATACAATATCAAGCATTATCAATACAAAGGCGTTTATCAGTATTTTTTACTGTGATTAACAGCTCTTTAAATCCGATCATTCTGTTACTTTCAAGTCAAAAATTAAGAAAAAGATTAGTGAGAATGTTTCGCAAACTTTGTCGCAAAATTACATTTTCGAAGAATCACAACACAACAATAACTACCATGGAGACTAGTACAAAAACTTCTGGGGATAGAAGCAAGTGAATAAAATTAATCTATTCAAATGACTATTTAAACTCGCATTACTTGAAATTTTTGTTTGCGTGTCTATTTTATTAATGTTGATTGATTTCACTGGTAAAATTGTCATTGTTCATTGAAATCATTGCTTTTTGTTGATTCATTCATTATTATTTGCAAAATATATATAATTATTATTATTATTAGTTGGTAATTCCAAAAATAATTACTTTCCTTTGAATCAACAAAGTTTTCAACAGAAAACTAATTAAAATATGAATGTTGAGTTTGTTTTTGTTTAATACATTTTTATAATGTTCAGTGGCGAAAATTTTCTTTTCAACAATATCATTTTCTCGGACTGTTTAATCGTATTTATAGGTAATTTTTCACATAGTCGTCTACTGTAAAATAGAGGAGTTTTCTGAAATTATTAACGATTATCAAACTTATTCAAGTGAAAGGCAATGAAAATGAAATGATGTTGTATAATATGGTGAGGACTATTAAAAGGTTTTAAGCATTAAATATGATAGTAATAATAATTGGTAAATGAAGGGTGTAATTTCATTGTAAAAAGAGTTAGAAAGATAGGAAGATGAGATCAGATATATCAGAGATATTTGTTTATTCGACAGATATGAAAAAAATGAAAAACGCTAAGGTATTAATAACAATTCAATAATATGCATTATAGGGCTGTGGGGATTGTTGAGTTACGTTGAAATCAGCAATCGATCATGTTAGACCACCATTAGAAACCTGTAAGCACTGGACGGCCGTTTCGTCCTAGATGGGACCCCCGATCAGTGCATATGCATGATTCTTCTTATGAGTCCCATGCCAGGACACTTACAGGTTTCTAATGGTTGTTTAACATTGATCGATTCATGATTTCAAAATTGAATGATAATCATGAAAATCGATAATGGATAATAATAATTGAATACTATTTAAAAATATAAATATTGATAGCAATAATAATAATAATAGCAATAATGAAAACAAAACAAAATCAAAAACATACTAGAGAAGTTTAGCGACAAGGAAGGATGAGAGGTTAGACATATTGTTTCTGCATGCACAGTTCGGGTTTGAATTGGTGGATTGCAGAAGCCCCAGCAGTGCAAAGGTTGCTGATCTGAACTCAGTTTTATCCAATTTTTTAACTGCTTATATTACTTCGAACGGTAACTCCTTGGGAGCAACTTATCCAGAGTTGTTCAGATGCTCCAGTATTGATCTAGTGATGGCTTTTGACTCTCCTTTTAGAGGTCAAGCCAAGTAAGGTTCTGAGATGCGTCTGGAGAGTGACCGCTTTGTAGGGCCAACGCAACCCGCCACACAGAAACAAGTACATTTATACATGCAAATTTATGTAGCCAAAAGCGGAAGTTTATCCTTAATACATCCATGAACGGCACGTCGACCTGAGAAGATAATACGCAGTTTGACTGAAAGTTTATTTACAGATTTTGCAATCTGTTTATTCAAGATTTCTGCAGTCGTACCTCCTTTAAATTCGATATCTATGAAAAGAGATTTCTTTTGAAACTGTCAAAACTTCGTCTTCCACCTAAATAAATTTGATTATCGTTAATAAATTTCTAAAACTCCTTCATTTTCCAGTAGGCAACTATGTGAAAAATTCCCCATAAATACGGTTGTACAGCCCTTGAAAATGATATCGTTGAAAAGAAAATTTTCTTCGCTGAATTCTTTTCATTTTTATTCAATGATGAGATGGGTTATTTTAGTTATTTTTAAAATATTGTTAAGCCATTTTGGAACTTTTCATAAGCGATTTAGTAACAAGAACTTCTGTTCAATATATTATAGGTCATTTCGCATAATACTCATTGTGAGTCTTATGATCGAATTTCGAAATGGCGGCTAGTATATTATTCGAAAATTCCAAAATAAAGATGTAATACTACTTTATAACTTTAAGTTAGTGAATAACAGCAATAACTAAATGCATTCATTTTGAGTCATCCCAGGTGTATTAAGAGAGTCTACCCTTATCTTATAAAGTGCCTAAAAAACTTTACCCTGATGCATATCAATGAAAACAAAGTTTGAGTTTAGTCTCTATCTACTACCAAGTTCTAGCCTAGTTTGCTTAACAATAGTTAAGAGATTTAAAGAGATATAAACTATCCATTATAATACTATTTAACAGTCAGTTGTTACCTTTTAGTGCCTTTAAACCGCAACTTTTCTCGGCAAATACAATGATTGAAATGCACCCAATCTATGTGCGTTAGTATTAACAGCTTTAGCTCCTAAGAATATAATATCTCGTAGAGAGCGTGGGAATCTAATTTTACGGTCATCACTGTTTTTTCGACAGGTAAACTTCAGCTGCGATTTAATTGACTTAAGGGTTTCATTATTGAGCATGCTGTCGAGACAATAATTAAATCCCGCTGGTGATAGAAATTAAATTTTGAAACACTTTAGAAATTTTCAACACTATTTTTTCGTGGCTACAGTCTTTATGGAACTCAATATGTGTTGTTCTGGCTTTATTTATATTAACCTTAAATTTATCACAGCTTAGGTTTGGTGTTAGTAGTTGTCAGACAGTCAGCTACAATGCAGAACTTCACACATCCGCACATTAGTCCATGTTGCCATACCACATTAGCGCAGAGTGATAGAATTGTCAATTCAAATCCCATTGTGGTAGAGTTAGTAGCAGTATTAGCGGTATTCGGAAAGATTTGGGATCGAAGATATGACTAAAGAAGTATAGTCCAGTGAAATAAGTGCAAACAGAGAAAAAATGTCACAAGGAATCCAGAAGATAAGAATTTGAGAGGAGACAAAGAATGGATCCATTTGCACCATTGCAAACGATTTTGAGCGGCGTCATTCAAAATCCCTAACTACCGGTCACTATCGTTTCGCCGACCCCAACTATGTAGTATACACTTACTTACCATTGATCAGCCATATTATCAGTGACCTCATGGATTTTTCCCATGTTTTGTCTGACCGCCCTTAGCTCTCTTCAAATCTACATCGCTCGTCAGGGCAGTCGATAGTTGGGCATACGTAACACATGTCTCAAACACCTTAAGTGATGAAAATTTACTATTTCATCAATTGATTTTCCATCCTTATCTAGTATCCTTTTTTCTTAACACCAGCATTGCTGACTCCATGGTCCCAGGATACTCGAAGACACCTATGATCGGATACTAGTAACCTGTGAATATCTTCCATTCTAACTGGCCATGTTTCTTAGCCGTAAAGTAGGAAGGTTTTCATAATAACTTTATATTTAGAATGTTTTTAAAAATAACATTTTTTAAAATTTAACCGATTGTATTTTTGTCTATAAACAGTATGAAATGTCCTTGAGCCATGGGGAATTAGAACTGACTAGTTTGGCAATAGACTGGAATCGAGTGTACAAAATGCTGAGAATCATTTTAAATATAGTCATTTAATAAACTACGGCTTAGAAGTCCACAGTTTACTGACTTCTTTGCGTGAATAAACTCTAATTCGAAACATGATAAAGTTGAAATGAGAAATTTGAACCACTCTATTTCAACCAGTTATTTTATCCATCACCTATTTTTACATCATATTGTTGAAAAGCTATGAACCTGTGCAAACTATTGCCAGGTTCTTCCGCTTCTAATATGTGAGTAATGATAATGATTATTATAGTGACAATAATAAATTCTGAAAATAATAATTACAGAATTTGTGCCAGTTTGCAAGTATGATCAGCTTCATGTGTGCCGTAATATTTACCGTAGAGGATAGTTATGTCATGTTACATTGTTGGAAGTGCTCTAATTAGAAAATTGTTTACGAAGAACATTTTTCACATGAATTACAGTCAGACATCTTGTTGTTGTATGGACGATGTATTTTATGTCGTTTCCAGTGTCATATCTTATTGGTTTTAGTCATCTACAACTAGACAAAATAGAATGGAAACAGAGAGCACAGAACAACGAAAGTAATAATTGCAACGATATGTCAGTCAGGCCTATCAAGTCTACCATGATTCACTTACAAGATTATTTTGTTTTAATATTTGGATTAGATGATATTCAAATTATTTAAATTTATGGGGGATGGTGTAAGTGTAAAGTATCTGCAAGTAAGGGGGATAATTAGTAGGCCCAGTAATAAAACAACAAAACATTTAGAGTTCCTATAATCTCAGTTACAGCTTTAAGCACATTTAAGGCATTTTCTGAGGATGAGTAGGCATGAATGTAGTGAATAAAGGATGGAAATGATTTTATTCGACGAGTAAACTGAGGTAAATTATTTTAGAGACTAGAAAATTTACTGGCCAAATAAAATACAACCCAGAAGACGTTGAGACTTAGAGATCTGTTTAGATGCCTGCTCTCAGAAGGACAAGTTATGTTAATTAGTATGAAATTCACTGTCAGTTGTCTTTGATATTGATTTTCGATTTCTTTATGTGTAAACTTAATGAACGACTCAAGATGTTATAATTTATTTCCTAAATAATCTGCACACTAAATTTTTAAAAATACAGGAACAATTGATATGTTATTTAAAATATTTGGTATATAAAACGAGATAACTTAATTAGATGTATGCATGAATGACACGCAATTAAACCCACTACTACATTACGTACATACGTCAGTCTTGCAACAGACATAAATGATGTATCGGAACAAAAAGGTTATTGAAATCCCTCGAGGTTTTGTTACAACAGCTGTATCCCCGTAAGCTGACTAGAATACTAACATAATATTTTGCAAGTTACCTAACTGTAGAAGTAAGTCTTATCTCACAACTCTCTTTGAAATGTGAACAATAATTTCCCACTCATGTTTAAGTTTTTGTTGCCTTACTCTTATCGTACCTCCCACCATTAAAGCATCATAAATTGATATTAATGTGATGCGATTTGTACGAGAAAAAATGTGTACATGAGCAGCAGTCAGACTGCAGTTATCTACGAAACAATATCTCCACTGAATGTTACTATGAATAACAGTTGTCAGACGTCAAAGCAAAGCACCGCATTAGACCTACCAGAACTTATGGGTATGCTGTACGCTTTTTTTCTTTCAAATCAAAAGGGTTGCACAACTATACACCAAATCGACTTGTTAACAATCACATCTTCCCATCACCTGTTCAAAAATCTCTTCTCTTCTCGGCTAACCATTTCATACGCCGCTAGTGCCAATGATTTCAGTTCACGAAACTTTATTCCTAGTCTCCTGAAACTATGCTCTAAAGTACATGTTGGGACTTTCAATGTTTGAACCATGTACCCAATGAGACAACAGGTTTTCTTAGCAAGGACTGTAGAATCCCATGCCACTGGTGTGTGCTACGTCTCCAAAAGGGACATACAGGATCCGAGTAGAATCATTCGTTTGATTTCACCTTGTCAAGATAAAGAACCATCTCGATTTCCGCTTTGTCTACCTAGACGCCCTACTTCTGCTTCCTGTGGCGCAGCTAGTGTAGGTATAGCAATGAGTTTTAAAACATAACTAGCTCTCTAGGGGTGGATTCCAGTAAATAGTCGATTGCACACTGTTTGACTAAACAGGACAGTAAGTAGTCGGAGAGATAGATATGCTCATCATCAACTCCTCGTTGTTTCTATGAGCACCCCTCCCCCAAGGACTGTAGCTCGGAAGACGCGAAAGATGAATTTTACAGAAAGTTCCTCCGCCTTCCTCAGAAAGCTGAGTACTTTGATATAGTAATGGTGACCGGTAGTTTTAATGCCCACGTAGGTGAATTTAGCTGTGATAAGACCATCCATAGGCTATCATAGCATTCTGGAGTTTTCCAGTTATCGGCTCCTAGTTCCACTTTTCAGATTTTCTAAATCTGAAGCTTAGGTGGCTAGTGATTGTTTTTCATTAATAAACCTATTAAATGTCAATGCATTTTGTGCGCTTGCTGAGTCATCGGGTCAGCTCTATATTTGTTGTCCTCTTTTTCAGTCCTCCCCACTTACTCTGATGATCAAGCTCCCCTAGTATATAAGGAACCTTCTGGATAGACTCAAACTGGTACTATTAGTTGCAGGGCTGTCTGTGTAAGGGTAAATCGTAGTACTCCACATACATTTGAGTTTGTTCACATTTAGGTTGCTTCATCCCTTTTATTAACTTATTTAGCAAACTGAGTCATTCGTATAGCCATTGTGTTTTTAATCTTGTTGTGCTTGTATAGCATTCAGACTTGATCACTGCTTACCGCCAACCTGCACATTCATTCTACTTCCTTTAATGTGAGCCTTAAATAATTTGGTGACTCATTCATTTCCCTATGTATACATATATGTACATTTTAATCCCATTCAACACCAGCATACGAAGTTTAAGCATATATCGAACACCGACGCCACAGAATTGATGATGATGACGCACCAAAAATAGGTGGGTTTGTGAGTATATGACGTTTGTCTTACCTTTGTTAGTTTTAATGTACATAACCAGCTGCGAGCGTCTGGTCAAATCGAGCTGCCATTTTTGGCGAATATTAAACATTGCAAATTATCTTATCTATAACCGTACAAATTGAAACAAATGGTTCATATTCGGAGGTAAGTGTCTTTGATCAATTATATGATATTACATGGAAAGATAGAAAAAACTGATTTTCGATAAGCTTTACCTATTTCAAAGGCAGCTTAAATCGACTTTAGGCTATGTTTTGTATATAACGTCACACTAGGAAGTTAAACGTGCTTTTTTCCCACGTAGTCTTATATATATATATATATATATATATATATATATTTCCGCAATCGGTAATGAAAAGGGTGAAACACATGCTTTGATGGCATTGCAGAGAGTGACGGTTCTTTATAACTATCTTCGAAACACTGATGGCTCCTGCTGACTGAAGCAAAAACGGATAAATGTAGTTAACGAAATTTTGAACGAACAGTATACCAATAGTAAAAAAACTTATTGCTGGAACCAATGTTTATCACAGAAGTAACTTTATACCCAATGATAATAACTAGCAAAACGTGTAAACAATAACTGAACTGCTCATGAAAAATTTTGAAACTTCTAGGTGGAGTAGACCTCGTAGTTTAGTATTTGTCTTCTCTCTCAAGCAACCAGTTTTTGGGGAGTCAGTATTTATTGTGTTCAGATCTCCGCGCCGCACATCATAGCTGTTTAAAATAGGCTATATCCGGTGAATAACGGTTTGATGAATTGTCACGAAACAATGAATTGTTTATCTGCAAACGTGTTGCCAAGAATGAAGAAGATTTTTCACCAGCAGACGTTCGATGAAAATTTATAGCAATCTAAGTTAGGTGATTAAGAGCTAATCAGTAACCCTCCTTTATGATTAAAGCATCATAACTAAGATATTAGTTCACTTTCTCACTTTTCGTAGGTATTGTCTCTCTTATTTTTGTATATTGGATTATAACCAGTTCATGTGCTAAAATTAGGACCATGCACCTGTGGTGTTTGAATGAACTAGTAACTTCTTGTTGTTGTGAAATGCTTGATTTCGAATTCTAAATACAATACATTCGTTTGTGCCTATCTTTAATTCTTGATACATATACTTCTAAGCATCACAGTGGCGTCGCGATGGAACTTGTAATGGAACAGCTAGATATTCATTCTACTTCTGAAGCTTTTGAAGATTATTTGGAAAGGTTTGAAATCTGGAGTATGACCAGGAAAGATGTCAAAGATGATAAAATTGTGGCTCATTTCCTAACATTCATCGGAAAAGAAGTGTACAGCTTAATAAAAACCTTGGCATATCCAGAAAAACCTATTTCACTTCCCTATGCAATGCTAAAGGAGTTATTATTGAATCGTGTAAAGTGCTCTGGTTTTGAATGCCGTGAAAGAGCGAAATTTCATAAGATGATTCGTCAAAATGACCAAAATGTTAAGGAATTCATTCTTGAATTGCAGAAACAGGCTGTCAAATGTAATTTTGGTGATCAACTTAATGTGCAGCTGAGAGACCGATTAATTGCAGGAATTAACATACCTAGTTTGGAAAGAGAGCTGTTAAGAATGTCAAACTGTTCATTTCAAGATGTTAGAACTGCGTGCATTAACTACGAGGCGTTAATTGAACTTGATATTCAGTCGATGAAGATTTCCAATACTTCGATTAGTTGTCATGATGAAAAACAATCTCAGGGTCAATCAAAATTGTGTTCGTTTAACAGTGGTTCCTATTCTCGTGTAAATATGAACGGTGTCTCAAAAAAGAATTACAAAGTAAATCACAAAGGTGAGACCAAGTTTGGCAAATGTTTATCATGTGGAAAACTGCATTCTCGTTATTATTGTACATTTCGTAATGCTAAATGTTTTAGTTGTGGTAAGATAGGACACATTCAAGCAGTATGCAAAGCTACTGTTCATTTTGCCTCAAGTAGTACTAAAGCTTGTAATTTAGATTCCAATAATTCAGCTGATCCTAATG
The DNA here is from genome assembly GCA_944470395.2 of Schistosoma turkestanicum. Classification (NCBI taxonomy): domain Eukaryota; kingdom Metazoa; phylum Platyhelminthes; class Trematoda; order Strigeidida; family Schistosomatidae; genus Schistosoma; species Schistosoma turkestanicum. The sequence continues at coordinate 46,780,145 of OX103971.1, forward strand.
ATCATTTATCTTTGTCTACCATTTCGAAAGGTAATGCTCATATTCAAAAGCGACTATATACATCGCTTGGTTCATGTCATGACTTTATTGTGGACACAGGCAGTATAGAGTCCATTATTTCATTCAAGAATTTGAAATCTTTAGATCCGAACGTTGTGATACGACCCACTGAAGTATGGATATTGGGGATTACTGGACACAGACTGCCTATACGAGGATGTTGTGAATTGCTAATAAGAGATGATGATTCCTCATACATACCATGTGAATTTCTAGTTAGTGAAACAGGACTGTCAATACTGGGTTTAAAGAATTTGAGAAGGCTTAAAGTGGAGTTGTCTTTACTAGTTTCTAAAGAAAATTCTGATGCTTTACTTAAAGATTCGATAGCCACGTGTGCTAAGTGCAGTGGAGGTATGAAAACCGCTATTGATTCTATTGCCGCCTCAACATTTAATGAGCTGGAGAAGGGAGTAGATACCTTTCTACTGCAATATAGAAATGCCAGACATTCAGTGACGAAAGAGACTCCATCAAAACTATTAAAAGGAAGAATTCTTCGGTCGAATATGAGATGTTTGGAGTCTGCAGAAGTTACATATTATCGTGGCAATGAACTTCGACCATCCACGGGGATCGTTCAGAAGAATGTCGGGAAATCTATGGTGCGACTTCTAGATATCAATGACTTAAGTACACATAATCGACATGTTGATCAAATGCAATTCCAAGAGCCAGGTGAGTCTGTTCCAATTTCGGTTGTTAATTCTAATACTAATGAGAGCATTCTAGATAATACAGAGCCTTTATCCAATACACTGTCGGACAGACACAGGATGAATTTGAGAAGAAGACGTACCACTGATTACAGACATATACATTCCAATTTAAGCTGTGGCGGATGTGATGTTTGAATGAACTAGTAACTTCTTGTTGTTGTGGAATGCTTGATTTCGAATTCTAAATACAATATATTCGTTTGTGCTTATCCCTTAGTTCTTGAATCACATACTTCTAATTATCACAATTGAGTAACAATATTCTTCCTTAGATTGGATCTTGGAGATCATCGAAACCCTAATGAACAAAATTTTCGTTTTGATATTTACTAAAGCTTGCTGTCTAACTGATTCTAAGTGACAGAGAAACTAAAAAGTTAAAGTTCTTTGCTATTGTGATTGTCATGTGATATAAATCCCTGCCAAATACAAATAGTGTTTTCATCAAAACATGATTGACTACAAAAATCTTGAATACCTTTAGTCCAGCAAAATGTTGTTTCATAGGCAAACCATTAAATTTGATCTACTTTGTCTATACAGTGAGAAAACTTCGAGTATCTGCTTGAAATTGCAAGACAAACCAAAATGACCACGACATCAAGTTTGCACTTGATGCTAATGATGTGAGCAATGAACAGTCAGTTAATGGTAATTTGCCTAACAACAATGCAAACAGTTCACATTAAAATGAATTTCAACGAGAAACAAATGTATATGTCCAACAGCAATACCAAAATGAATAGACATCTAAAAGACAGCATTATATCAATTTTTAAACGAATGCGATGCAAATTTCGTAAGTGATTCATTCGTTTCACATACAAGAATGAAGTGTAAAAGAAATGGTCTAGCTGCTCAGCCCTACCAATACAGCCTGTGTTCACCCAGTACAAAATGGCGTGCTAAACACAGAAAAAGTAGTTAACAGATGAAGCCACTAAGCATATGCACATCATAAGAAATAACACTGGCAAAACGGAGGCAAACATATGGCTACTAATATCTGATGGAGTAACGAATGTCTCCAAGAGTCAGCCAAGGAACAACAATAATCTACCTCTCCACTCATTGACCTTGACATAAATTAAACGGCACTTAATTGTAAATAGTTTGGGACCATACAAAAGAAAATTAAGTAATAAAGACAAATCTGGTCCAATGGATGTTTGCTTGAAGGAGGTCAAGAAGTACGGATGTTTAGTGGTGATCGATTCGACACTGATTATGATCACCACTAAATTCTAATTACTGGCCCGTCACAATAAATACAAATAAATCCATGGTAGAGTATATATTCGAAGGAAGAAGTGGGTGACATAACGAGCAGCATGTGACGAATGACGGCAGAAGGTTGAGCGTAAGTAAGCTTTTTTAGTACAGTTAAACAAAAGGAGTACAATAATAAATGTTTCCTTTTCACCAATCGCGTTTTCTTTGTAGAACTATTCCACTGCATATGTATGATTGAACGATTCCTTGGTGAAAGTGAGCATGCGAAACCGTAAAAAATTCAAGATATTCAGGAAAGAATATAGAACAACAGATTCCACTTACATCGGATTACACTGATGACAGGGGTGATGCACATCCACCATTTGACGATTGGATGAAGGCAGACAGTTGATTGTCGTACATCTTAAAATAGTGCACGCCTGTGACATATAGAGCCTCAAAATTAGGTCACGGAATTATTTTGTAACTACCAAGAGAGCACAAGGTACAGATACTTGTATGGGTTTCTTTTAGATTCTGTACTGTTTGAAGCAGTGCATTTACGAAACAAACCGCGGCTCTTGGTCACTATCTGGGCAGTTGTAATTAACGAGGTCCCATTATTTCGATGCTGGTATATTGAACTTTTTGTTGTGGTTGAATAAATGGATTCGTACCACTGTTCTCACAGTTATTCATGTTTGGCAGTTAATAAATTAGAATGTATTACATACACAGGTCCTGCTCGCGGAAACTCCGACAGCGATATCTTACGTGTGTTGAACGAAGAAGAACTGATCGCAAAGTGCTCTGTCAGAAATGTGATCCAAAGAAATTAGAAGACAGGATAGGATTTTATTGGCAGCAATTAGGAAAGACCTAGCAAACCCATGAGAAAAACTAGGTCTATTTCTGGCAGGAAAAATTGCAAATTACAGGACTTCACAATTTTTCTCAGTTCCCCAAACTGGGAGTTAAGTATCGCACTCTGAACTCATTAAAGAGCAGGAAGTGATATAGAGCTTAAGAACGATTTATTGCCGACAAAAGCGACGTCAGAGTAACAAATTTCCTAGTGGTGAGGCTCCAAAGGATGACAGTCTCGAAGTCACTTTTGCTTTAGGCCCTGTTATGCAAGTGTCCAGAGCTTGCTTCTTAAGCGATTGGAACTAGTTATATAAATAGATTCTGTAAGGCAGGATGTAACCCCAATCATCGATATATAGCTAATTCAGCCCCATAGAAAGTGAGGAACTTGGTCCCGAAAATATTGTGTCAGTCAGAGATAGCGAGATTCTGAAGTCTGAAGAAGGAGGAATGGCTTTATTAATAAGGAATAATAACCCCCTCCGCATAGGCGAAATGGTCTAATATACTACAGCCCGTAATGTGATGAAAGTAAGTTCCTACTACCCAAGCTCAAAATCCTGGTCCTTTAACGGTCAATATGTAATTGTAGAAGACTGTAATTTATCTATCGCTGACTGGAAAGGTTTATGGTAAAAGTTGCTGTAAATCTTTCTTAAAACGAGTTGGTCGACGTGGTTATTAAATATGCTTGCTTACAACATATGAGAGAAGCAATTAAGTACCATCCGGACTAGAAACGACTATTGAAAGATCTCAAATTGACTTAGCATCAGAATGATGCCAAACCTTCACTACATCCCATTTCTAGTAAAGTTAATCATGAAGTTTTGGTTCCTGATTTCCATATCGTCGCCAACAATGACGTGCCAGCTGGATCCAAATTAAACGTTTGAAAAGCAAATGGATAAAAAATTCCGCTAAATAAAGGTGTGTATTTCGACTAAGTACACCTTAGATTACTAAAAAAAACTTACAAACTATATCTTACGTATCTTAATCACATATTTTAGTTTATCTGTAGCTCAAAGTGGATTACCAAAAAACTGGAGAAATTACTCAGCCAGTCTTGTCTTTAAAACTATAAGCGGACACAAACCTGAGGACTACTGACTATACTTCTAATAGGCATGCTTGTTAAGATTCTAGAGTTCAACTGTCCAGAAGAAAACCTGTTTGTTTTTGGAAAGCAGTACAGTTGTAAACCAAGTTTCTCATGGCTCACACAATTATTAATAGCACGAAAAGTTGGTTGGCTCTGAAGGACCAACAGCTACTTCCAGATGACACCTTTATTAGTTTCTGTGCTGCTTTTAACAAAGTCACTCTTAATAAGTTGTTATATAAGTGACACTGGGATCGGTGGTGAGTTAGTTATGTAGATAGTGTTTCCTAGTTGGGCATCAACAAATAGCGTGTGTTAATTCCAAGTGTTAAAGCTCGAAAATTTACTCAGAATACATTTTGGTGACCAGTATTATTCCTCCTATATGTGTATAATCCTACTAGTCTCCATGAGTCATCAGTTTTCCTAACTCTATCCAGTTTCCAGTTTCAGTTTGTCTTGATCTCGTGCTCTTTTTATTTCTGATTGCTGCTGATTACTTTCTTAATGAGAAGTAAGCTCATTCTATGTGGTTACTGGGTCATCAGCTCAGTTCTCTTATTCTTTCCAATTCCAAATAACCTCACGCGCTGCTCCTCATGCACCCCGCAGCACACAAAGTGCCTCCTGGCTAAACACAAACCAACCAAACGCTGGAGCTGGACACATCTAGTTTATTTTGTCTCACGATTTATTCTTAGTTATGTTTCATTTCAAAGAGTTGCCTCGCTCACATTCTTCACTTCTCTTGGCTCTGCTTGTGTGCTCATCATTCACATGTGTCTGCATGAACGGTTGTCTGAAATAAACTCATTCAATTGAATCGGTGTATAGCTTCTAATTACTGCTGTCGCGCAAACGGGGTTCACCTAGGCGTGATATACAGAAACTGAGTAAGAGATATAATTTATAGCACACTCAAATATTCTTGAATAAAAGAGTCAGCTCACGGGCCACCATACTGTTGAGCCCGGGAGTGAACGTGAGACAGCCCACTAAATGGTTCCAAGTGCATTGAGGTGCTCACTTGTTAACAAAGTGAACAGCAGTGAGCCAAATGTTGTCAAAACCAACTGACTTGTGAGAGACTGTCAAATCAGAACTGAAAACCCATTCAAACTACGTAGAGATGCCCACGAAATTTTTGGTGAGCTATAGTAAATCCTTAAAAACTTTATCTACATAAACTTCAGGACATTTTAAACTTTTCGCTCGTCCTAAACTCGAGGAGTGAATACAAATAACCACTGCTTGCCTAAAAGATAGTAGGCTGCTAGGAGTGTTTGAAGGATCACAACTACCAAACACCTAGAACCGTACCGAAAGAAGAAGAATCGAGTGCAAAGAAATCGGTTGGTTTATACTAGTTCGTAAGGAAGATTCTGGATAAAGATACTGGACAATGGAAATGCTAAAATTCCACGGATACAATATTTTGAGAGACTGATAATCCAAACCCATTCTTCTTGTCACAATAAAGAACTAAAGGTAAAATGATCTTAGTTTTTAAGTTACTTAGCAACTAATTTTCTGCTGTAACGTCCTCACATTTCTTTCTTTCCAAATGAGAGAACTAAGGAAAACAGAATATAAAGTTCACAGGGAATCATTAACAAAATACACTGCAGAGCAAACATGTGATTGAGTCTTGTTTTTATTGTGATCATTCCTGATGCTTGAAAACTTGAAAAGTTGATAAGGTTCAGCGAAAACTGTCTGTTTTTCTCTCATTTCTGGTGAAAGCATCAAACTACATAGGTTTTTGGATTATTGGATACTGTACTTAAAACCCGCTTGGTATGGAAAGTGTGTTACAGTTCTCGAGCGAGTTATTGCACTTAAGGTAATTGAAATTCAAGAAAGCTTTCTCAAAGGACTGTTGATTTATTGATAAAAAGTAGTGGCTCTTTTGTTTTTCAGTACCGATTGTTCTGATAGCGTATATTTACCTAGCTTTCAAATAACATTAGTCACCCAAACAAACTGAAAGGAGGATAATATCACTTAAAATATAGCGGGTTAATAAAGAGGGAAAATTAAAGAATTATCTTTTTCGTCTAACTGAGGGGAATAGTGCGTGATTCCCTCTTTATGTTTCTGTGTGTGAAATATCACTCACTGTTCCAATTTTCGTCTAGTTCATGCGTTACTATATTCCTTTAACCCATACGTATCATATGTTCTGTTTTATTTCCACAAATCAAGCGTCCAAAAGTACTTAATATGGTTCATAATGGATACATAGCGTATGGACTAGAAAATGACCTTATTAATGTGATTAAAGTTGGATTTTGGAAGTAAAAGTTATTTGCAACTAAATAGCTTGTAAAGGAAAAGTATTACTACCAGATACTGAACATAGAAAAATAGAATTAGAAAGTTAAACTTAAAATAAACGTTTCTGATATCAATAGACACAAGAAACAATTGTATCTGCCATGCAGCACCATACTTTTAATCCTTCAATATTTGTGTCCTAGACTGATTTTTAAACCAATTTAACCGACACACCGCTTTCATCTTGTGTCACTCTTGTTCCGTATAATGATAGCATAGATGTTCTATAAATCACTGGTGCGTTTTGAATTTTTTTTCAGGCAATACAGTGGATTCGTTGAATATAAACTTTTTATTCGCCCGTAACTTCAAGCATCTTTATTTACAGTTATGAGCCATAGTTTCAAACTTCATAAAGTTTAGGTCGCTAAGTACCATTATTAGCTTTAACTCAATGACTTGTTGGTGATCCTTCGTACAGATATTTGTTTCCCGAGTCATGTGTCCCATGTGCTTCCCGTTTATGTCTCTCTGTTTAGTCCGTACCGTGTTTCAGAGTACCGAAATTTTTCCGTGATATCTGCTAGTTTTTGCACCTTTTTTCCAATAATCAATTTCTATTCGCATTTTATTTTGTAGCTTAAGTGTGATTTTAGAATTATAATCACTTTATTTCTCTTGACATCTATTCTTACGAAAAAGTGATGCACATCTTATAATATGGAAAAACGCGATCTTTTGCGTGAGGCTGCCAAACGTCCTTTGGATGACGCAGCAAAAGAAAGAAGACAAAGAAAAACTCTCAGTTTGCTGGAACAAGATAATCATATTGAAGAACCCCATTCAGATGTAAAAGGAACCAAAAGACCTCAATTTGGGGATGAGGTTTGGATAGTTCTTTAGAATCAGTCTACTACATTTTGCTTTAGGACGAAGATATTTCAAACAACAAGCGCCGGAAAAAGCGACGCATTTCGAATATTCGTTCACGTTGTAGAAAGACGTTTGAAATTTTACTGGACGAAGAATATCAGGCAACGAAAGGTGGAACTACTGGTGCCTGTTATTTTACCGCCGCTGCTCCTCCGACTAGGCTACCTAAGAGGAAGTTTTGTAATGTCTGTGGGTTTAAAGGTCTATATAACTGTATAGTTTGCGGTCTACCATACTGCAGTAGGAAGTGTTATGAAATACATTCAGATACACGGTGTATGAAATGGGTTGCTTAGATAACACTTGTAATATTGCTAAGGTCGTTTGTAATTATTTTTTGATACTTAAACCTGGTCTCTAATACATCTTTTTGTAAGTATTTTTATGTTCTGCATTCTACATCGCTCTTATAATTCTGATTTATTTTTAAACCACTTCTTTTCACATGTGTGGTTGGTGAATTACAGCTATATTATGCATGGTACCGTTCCTAAAACTTCAAATCTATCAAGTTACACACATTTTGATTTAGCTTCCGTCTTATAAAGTTGAGAATAAATTGTATCCAATATTATTATTGTATACTGTATTGATTGATAATCAACAATTAAAAACAGCTAATAAGTCTTTCACATACTTTAACGTAGAATTAGTGGGAAAGTAACCAAAATGATCAATCTTCAAGATTTTTCTATTGAGAAATTTTGTATTTACAAGTACTCGATCATATCTGCTGCCTTGACACTACATTTGGTGTCGCTGCCTGCTCGAAGGAAGGGGCTCCCGTGGCCGAAGGAGTTGCAGGACGGAGATTGGCGGGGCTTCCTGGAGGAGTTTGGGGCCACGGTGTAGCTGGTGGGGGCTTGGGGCGGAGTTGGCGGTGCTGGGGACGCTGCGGGGAGGTGAGGCGAAGGCGGTACACGACAGCCTGGACGGTGCCACCGAGGAGACGGCGTGGGAGACGGTCACCGGGCGTCTGATAATGGAGTTCGACAGCCCAGCGGACAGGGAGGAGGCGCCGCATAGGTTCCGGTTGGCGCGGCTGTCGGCCGATGGTGACCTGTTGGTGCTTGCTGTGGAGCTCACCAGATTGCGCCGTGAGGAGTGGGCGGGGCACAGTCTTTCGCGTCGCGATTTATCGAGTGTGTGCCTGCCGCCGTGTTCCAGCATCGGGAACTTGTAAACGCTACACGTTGGGTAGATGCCGTATCCATTCCAGACCAGTGATCAAGAACGATGACTGAAGTGGTAATCCGGCATATTTTAGCGTGTCACGGAATACGGAAGGTGATATTAACTGACCAGGGGCTCTGTTTTGAAGGACTACGACGACAGCTTATTAAAAGGGGGGACGAGTGTAGTGCTGTGGTGCGAACTACTTATAAGTAGTATATAACGTGAGTGTCAACGTAAAGTCTGGTAGCATAATATGGGGGGAAGATCAAGAAAGGAAGAGTTAGAAAACAATGGAATTTGTATCAAACGCATGAATAGTGACAATGGATTGATGATTGGCAACAGGAACAGTCCAGTTCCATTGGATTAACTGATCTTTTGCAAATGAACGATTTACGATATGGTTTTCCGATTTTACTGAGTAACTCTGTAATTTTCGTTAAATATAATTCGGTTGCCCCACCTGTGTTCTCATTCACTACGACTTATGAGTCAGACAGACAGATCAGATCAGATCGTTTTTTATTTCAATCATGCCTTTATATACATGCAAAATCAGACTGCATCGTAAACCAACTAGAAAACTGACATCAATACAAAATAACAGTAATAGTGAGTGTGAACTGGGGTAACGCATAGCAGTCAATTAACTATAGTTCATAAATGAGAAATGATATAACAACAGTTAATGCCTCAAACAAGAGTATAGGATAAGAGCAACGTCACAATAATAGGAATAAAATGCTTACTTTGTATACAACCAAAAATAATGAATCTTAAGCAGAAAAAACAGTTCTAGAAGATAGTCAATCTTCTTTAAGTGCCCGCCATAACACCTCCCTTTTTTTTGAAAAGAAAAATAAATATCATCGGTAAGATTTATCATAGGGGTTCACTTTGATCCTGTTTGGTTTCCGTCGAATTCATTGTGATTTCCTTAGAAATGATGCTGTTCTTGTCTCCACTGCTTTCGTTTTCTGATTGCTTCTGTCAGTCAAATCAAGTAACATGTTTAACGTCATCGGAGTACTCAGCTTAACTTCATTCCCGTCATCGCATCTGGACGGTCGGATGTGGTTAGCATGTCTTAGCCATTTCATATTGCTTACTCCGACCTCATAGATAACTCTTCCTCTGTTCCTTAGGATAATTCCAGGCACCCACTCCATTGTTTTACGATGAAAATCACGTACCCAAACCTTTTGTCCGGGTAAGAATCTTCTGGGCTTCGCTCCATGCTTCTTGTTGTATTGTATTTCCATTCTGGAATTACGTTCGATAGTCATTGCAAAATTTGGCTTCAAACTATCTAATGGCGTTCTGATTTTTCTTCTAAGCATAGCTTCCGCAGGGGACACTTCACCGACCGTCTCACGATTCGGTGTTGAACGATAAGCAAACAGGAACTTATACAATATCTCTTCTAATCTTCCTTCCCCGTGGGCTTTGAGTAACGCTCTCTTAAAAGTGTCGACGAATCTCTCGACTTGCCCATTTGATTGTGGGTGATACGGAGGGGTTCTGATATGCTTAATGCTGTTAAGAGCACAAAACTTCTGGAATTCTGCAGACACGAATTGTGGGCCATTATCGGAGACAAGTGCTTCTGGGACTCCGAAACAGCTGAATATTTGACGCAGTTTGTCTAGTGTAGCCATGGTTGATGTAGACCTCATACAATGTACTTCCGGCCACTTAGAAAAAGCATCGATGATAATTAAGTAGTGTTTGCCCTTTAGGGGACCAGCGAAGTCTACATGAACTCTCGACCATGGATGTGTCGCTGGTTTCCAGCAGCAAAGTTCGGTTTTTCTAGGGGCTTTCGCAGCTTGTGCACATTTTGAACATCTCAATACATAATTCATAACATCAGTATCAATGTTTGGCCAGTATACGTAACTGCGGGCCAATGCTTTCATTCGGACGACACCTGGATGTGCAGAATGTAATTGTGACAGGACTTTGTGGCGCAAAGATTTGGGAATAACTACACGGTCACCAAACATAAGACAATCATCAACAACAGCAACGGCGTCTCGTCGACGAAAATATTGTCGTTCTGTTGCGTTGAGGTGTGGGGGCCAACCACACAAAAGATAGCGAATAATTGTCTGAAGCTCTTCATCCGTCCTAGTTGTAGATTTTACGTCCATTGCTGACAAAGGTGTAGCCTGAATAGAAGTTTGCAGTATGTGATGAATGTCATCTTCCAGTGACACTGTAGCAATAATAACATCTTCGTTCTCAAACTTTTGAGTCGCAATTAATCTGGAGAGGACGTCAGCGTGACCAAAAGTCATTGTTGATTTATAGCGAATCTTAAAGTCATAAGCTAACAATATAATTGCCCATGTTTATCAAATATAAATCCAAGGTATTTAACAGATTGAAGGAAAAATTCACATTTATGTTTCTGCAGTTGGAAACCAGATTGTGATATTCGTGTAAGTACTTTATCCAAACGCGATAATAACTCATCTTTAGAGGAACCCACAACAATAATATCATCAAGATAAGCGGCAACACCATCAAGATTTGATATCATAATGTCCATTAACTGTTGGAAAATAGCAGGCGCTGGTTTTACACCAAAAGGTAGTCTGTTGTACTGGTAAAGTCCACGATGAGTATTTATTGTTAGATAAGGCTTAGAATCATCATCAACTTCTACTTGTAAATAGGCATCAGATAAATCCAGTTTTGCAAAATAACGTCCACCATTGAGTTTAATGAATAGATCTTCGGGCAATGGCAATGGATATGAATGATTTTGCAGAGCATTATTTAATCCAGTAGAGAAATCAGCACATAGACGAACAGTACCGTTAGCTTTTTGAACGACAACAATCGGAGCTGCCCATGATGAGAAAGTAATAGGTTGTATAACCCCAAGCTTTTCTAATCGGTCAAGTTCTTTATCAACTCTATCGATAGAGGCGTAGGGTACCTGCCGTTTTGGACGAAAAAACTGGTGTAGCTCCTTGACGTAAATATAATTTGGCTTTACCAATATTGCAACATCCCAAAATATCTTGAAATACATTCGAATGCTTTTCAAAAAGATGAGCTGTAGTCAAGACGTTGTTGTTTGATGTAACATTTAATACAGGTAGATTTTTAGGAATATGTGGATCTTTCAATGTACACACTGCGTCTAGTGGCACCTTCCAAAGATTGGATTGACAAATTAAATCTTTGGAAGGTGCCACTAGACGCAGTGTGTACATTGAAAGATCCACATATTCCTAAAAATCTACCTGTATTAAATGTTACATCAAAACAACAACGTCTTGACTACAGCTCATCTTTTTGAAAAGCATTCGAATGTATTTCAAGATATTTTGGGATGTTGCAATATTGGTAAAGCCAAATTATATTTACGTCAAGGAGCTACACCAGTTTTTTCGTCCAAAACGGCAGGTACCCTACGCCTCTATCGATAGAGTTGATAAAGAACTTGACCGATTAGAAAAGCTTGGGGTTATACAACCTATTACTTTCTCATCATGGGCAGCTCCGATTGTTGTCGTTCAAAAAGCTAACG
>OX103971.1:46797040-46828353 GCA_944470395.2 Schistosoma turkestanicum
TAGATGAAAGTTTTATTTCTTAAAAATTGGAGTGAGATTCCGGGCCACTAAAAGATGTTTTGAACGATAGCACTTTCATCGTCTGACGTTTCAGTGGTTAACCTTCACCAGGATATTTGCTTGTTAACTTACTTAGTGGGTCAGGATATGATTCCAATTTTTAAAAAGGATCAATAATGCTAAAGAAATAAGTCTTTCATCAAATCTCCCTATATTTTTCTTAGGTGAACCCCGTTTGTGCAACGGACGTACTGAGGAGCTCAATGCGGTTTTGTGCGGATCAATTCATTTCATACATTTTCGTAAGCAGCCAGCCAATTACGAAAAGCGGAGATGAGCAAACCAACTTCATTCCATGAGATATGACTAACTAATTATGGTCGGACAACAATAAGCTAGACATGTGATGAATAAAATAAGCAATGCACACATACACAAGTAAAAACAACCAAGGTTATAAGCGAATAATTGACAAATTCAAAATCTGCATGAATAATAACTCCAGAAGAATAGATTAATTAGTTTGTCCAAAGGCTGGGGCAAGCCATGTGGAGTTGACATATCAGTATAAACTACACTTAGAATATGCAGACGACATAGTTCTGTTTGATGAAAATGCTGCGAAAATGCAATCTTCTGACCACTTTATATCAACAATGCAAGCATGTTCATGATGCGATTCTCCCACTCTAAATGCAAAACATTGCCTCAGGATTGGCTTGCGTCACCCTGTGTATTAGTGATAGAGAGTGAAGCACTTAAGTGTATCGACCGCTTCACTTATCTTTGGAGTCTCATCAGTGCTGATGGCCTGGTATCTGGAGAAATATCGGCACAGATGCAGAAAGCTCGCCTAGCTTTTGCCAACTTGTGTCACTTAAAGCGTAGGTGAGATATTCGTCTGATAAATAGACAACGAGTTCACTGTGTAGCAGTAGCTGCGTTCTACTTCACGGACGTAAAACATGGCAACCAAGAACACAGGAAGATTTATAGGTTACTAGTATCCGATCATAGGTGTATCCTGGGACCACTAAGTAAGCGCTACTGATATTAGGAGAAAGAATACTAGGTAAGGATGATAGATCAATCGATAAAACAGTGAATCCCCATCAGTTGGGATGTTTTACGTATGTCTAACTAACTACTGACTACCTCGATGGTCGATGCTGTATGGAAGGAAGCTATGGGCGAACAAAATATAGCACAAATTCATGAAGTCACTGACGATTCGACCAAGCCATGTTAGTCTGTGTAGACTACCTGGTTGGGGCGCGAGAGATAATGGTGGTCGGTGGTTCGACACTGAATTACGTGACTCGAAACCTTCTGCAATCATGCAGATGCATCCATTCGTTGTCTCCTAAATCCTAAGATTTTTAATTTTTTCATTTATACTTTCTTGAACCGTATCTTTGATGCCTAATATTTTCTATTACCACTAATACTGTAACTTCCTCAACTAATCTGGGATTTGGCTTGCCAATTTCATCTTTCTGTGTTGATGCGCTATGGCAAATGAATAGATGTAACACTCTACGTTGCAGGGGATTGATTCCGCTCTTTGTTTTTTTTAAATTCGACTGTAGCTGCTACCTTGACGTGGTGGTCGACTTGCATATCGTGATAACCCAACCGAGCTATATTGGCTAGAACATATGTTCCTGAAGGTTCTACCATGCCAGGCAGGTCGATTGGAGAACGATGAAACTAAAAGCAGCTACTCAAGGTCTGCGGGCGAAGTCGTACTGCTGACTGCAGAGGGGTGTGACAGTAGTAAGGCGTTTCCCCCGGACAACCAGCATCTGCAGTGATGCTGCCTTCTCACAAGGAAGGAAGGGTTAGAAAAGGTCGACCCTAAAAATGTCACACCTCACCCTACCTCACGGATTTCCGTCTCCTTGGGTAAGGGTGTCCATTAAGGCCTTTCAAGAGCGGAGCTAATACTCAGAAAAACTTTCGTAAAAAGGCCGTGCGTGACCTGTCTGAAGCAGTTGTCCCTTGGACTCTGCGGTCACGCTCCCAGGTCTCTAAGACCGACAATAATCTATCTTCCTTTTCATGTTCCTCAAGAAACACCCTTCCACGGTGTGGGCAGCCGGGAAGTGTCAACCGCCTTCATACCCGTGACAGCACACGAGATCAAATCGGTCACAATCAAATCCTCCCTACAACCCCTAATATCTCCTTATCTCCACAACTAATTCTTTTCACATTCCTTTATCACCCCGCACCTCTCCTGAAAGCCCGTTCTAGACTACATACTGGAGCTTTTAATGTACGGACATTGTTTCAAATAGGGCAACAGGCTTCCTTAGCTAGGACTTTAGAATCTCGTGCCATCGATGTATGCTGCGTCTCGGAAACGCGCATACAGGATCCGAGTAGTGTCATTCGCTTGACCTCACCATTTCAAGATTAAGAAGTAACTCGCTGGTGTAGGTATAGCGTTGAGTTGTAGGGCAGAACTATCTCTCCTAGACTGGATCCCAGTAGAAAGTCGCTTGTGCACTGTCCGACTAAACGGGATTGTAAGGACTCGGAAAGATAGGGACACTCGCCGTTGCCTCTTCGTCGTATCTGCCTACGCTCCCACTAACTGCAGTTCAGACTAAATTAAAGATGAATTTTACAGGAACCTCTCTAACCTTCAAAATGTTAGGCGCCCCGATATAATAATGGCTGGTAACTTCAGTGCTCAAATAGATAGACTAGGTGTAAAGGGAAGACACCTGGGTGGAATTTATAGTGTCGTAGTTTAAAGATCCGATAATGGTGACCGTCTGCTAACGCTATGCTCAGATAACCGCCTATTTCTAGCAAACACTAGCTTTGAGCATAAGGAAAAACATCTTGACGTGGCGACCCAACGATGGACCCAACTAGATCAAATCGGTATCAGCCATCGGTGGATAGGCTCTATTTGAGACTGCTGCTTATTCTGGGGCACTTGTTTAGATTCAGACCACTTTCTAGTACAGGCGCGAATTCGCTTGCGGCTTATTGGACGAAGGGAAGACACAGCAAAGAAACTTCTTAGGGTTCTAAATAATGATAGTGGAGATCTGAATATATTTCAGAACATCTATAAAAACAGTTAGGCGACCATGTTCGCGATCGCCATCCGGAGGCAGCTTGGAATGACATCAAAAAAGCTGTGAAAACAGCAAGGATATCTGCTAGTAAGGTAAACCATAAGGCTAGCAAGAAGCCTTGGATCGCAATAGCATCTACCGAACTGACGGATGCTCGAAAATGCATCCCACCTGGCTCTGAACATGATGAAGAGTGAAGTCAACTTAAGCTCAAGCTGATAAAAAGCCTACGCAATGACCACGAACAGTGGTGGGTGGCGAAATCGATGGAAAAGGCAGCGGCGACAGGCAACAATAGACAGTTTTTCCGCCTTATAAAGTAAACCGGTATTAAGAATCCATCTGTTAGCGAAACTATCGCAGAAAAGGATGGTTCTATGATACATTCTCAATGCAGGAGATCGGATCGATGGGCATAACACTTTAGGGACCAGTTCAACTGGCCTTCAGCCACACGATCTCCAGTCATCCTAAATGGGAAACCGACACCAGTCCTCCGAATCTTTATGAAGATGAGAAAGCGATAAGGAATCTGAAGCGAGAGGGACCTGCAGGTCCTGATAAATTGCACCCTGAGATTTTTAAGGATGTTGGTCCAGTTTTAGCAGCTAGATTGACTGAGATCTTAGGTAGGATCTGGGAACTGAAAGTAATACCATCTGACTGGTCTCAATCACTGATAGTCCCAGTCAACAAGAAAGGACAAAAGTCCTCTTGTGACAATCACAGGGGAATCAGTCTAACTAATATAGTTTCTAAATTGTTACGATTATTCTTAGACGCCTAACTACAGCTCGTGAAGAGCAGACTAAAGAAAACCAGTCTGGTTTTCGACCTGGACGTGGCTGTATAGACCACATCTTCACACTAGGACAGGTCCTGGAACACAGACACACATTTAGGCGTCCTACAATAGTTGTCTTCCTGGACCTTGAGGCGGCATACGACTCTGTTGATTGTGAGGTTCTGTTGCAGTGTCTATCATTGAAAGGTGTACCAAAGAAGTACATTAACCTCATACAAGCTCTCTACTCTAAAACTACAGGTCGGGCGAGAGCTAATGGCGAACTGTCATCGGAATTCGTTGTTTCAAGTGGTGTCCGTCAGGGCTGTCCACTCTCTCCATTCTTGTTTAACTTTTTCGTAGACGTGCTTTTGGAGTTAACATTATCCTCGTCAGTTTTTTCGGGAGTGGACCTTCTACTAGGAGGCTCGCTAGCTGACTTAGAATATGCCGATTACATAGTTCTATTCGCTGAAGACATTGACAAAATGCAGAGTCTTCTGACCACCCTAAGCAACAATACAAGCATGTTCGGGATGCGGTTTTCCCCCTCTAAATGCATCGGCACCTGAACTAGTGATGAGGAGTGAAGTAGTCGAACGTGTCGACCGTTTGTTAGTAGTGTTTGGATTACTACATATTTTCAAAACTTGTTGGGATTGTTTAGTGAATGAATCAAACACTCTTGGTAAAGATACATACAAATTACTCATAAGAATAAACGCTGCAACAAAAGAAACAGTTTAGCCACTTTATTTGGCGTCCTTATTTGCACTTTAATCTAAACGCAAATGGTGTTTATCTATTGGTCAAATAATACCAAGCAATTTTTATCGTTAAGTAATTTTGGAAATTTCTCTAGTAGTACCAAGTTTCTTCTCCACTTGACAGGTTAGGTATCCATATCCAATAGTATCTTAATCAGCGACACTTCGAAAACAAAACTCTACCAATAAGCCATATTTTATAAACATTATTAATAAGTTTCTGGCTAGAACCTTTAGAAGTGGTATTATGATTTTGATATTGTACGATAAGGTTGTATCAGATGATCGAATATCCTATTGGATGCATCCATTGGCCGTGTTTAAAACAGGTTAACATCCCTTCTGTAACAGGTTTCCTAATATTATCATAGATTTTAGTGTCTGTGAGATGTTTCATACAGATACAGCCAAATGCTCATCTTTGTAATATTAATTCACTTCTCCAAATTATTACTTACTTACTTACTTACGCCTGTTACCCCCAATGGAGCATAGGCCGCTCACCAGTTTTCTCCAACCAACTCTGTCCTGGGCTTCCCTCTTCAGTTCTGTCCAATGTTTGTTCATTCCTCTCATATCTTTCTCTATTTCTCGGCGTAGTGTGTTCCTTGGCCTTCCTCTTTTCCTTTTGCCTTGAGGGTTCCATGTGAGGGCTTGTCTCGTGACGCAGTTAGGTGCTTTCCGCAATGTGTGTCCTATCCACTTCCACCGCTTCTTCCTGATTTCCTCCTCCACTGGAATCTGACTTGTTCTCTCCCACAGTTCGTTATTGCTGATGGTGTCTGGCCAACGAATCCGAAGTATTTTGCGTAGACAACTGTTAATAAACACTTGTATCTTCTGGATGATGGCTTTTGTAGTTCTCCAAGTTTCCGCTCCATACAGTAGAACTGTCTTGACATTTGTATTGAAAATCCTGATTTTGGTTTTGTTTGAAAGTTGTTTGGAGTTCCAGATATTTTTCAACTGTAGAAATGCAGCCCTTCTCCAAATTATAGTAATTCAGTATTTGAAGATTTCATGAAACCTTCATTTTCACGTATTATTTTATACATATGCTTGATAATGAGATGATAGATAAAGATTGTTTTACAGAAAATTCGAACTTATTAAACTTAAAATAACAGTTTCAAATTTCCTATCACAATTAGTTCATGCAGATAATGAAAAAACAGTTATTATTTTTTCTTCGGTGACTACTTCGGTCAGTAGAAATAGGCGTAATAAATGAATGTTTCTGAGACCACTGGTCTAAACCTTTGCTTTAGTGATCAATAATAATTTGTTTTTCTATGTAAATATTTATCGGTAAGTCCAAGTTTTTACATTAGTCTTCTTAATCTGATTTTCGTGCAGTATTGCGCAGATACATTTAGGAAATACAATGATGATAGAATAATCTTAATTATCGATCTAATAAAATTGTCATTTTTATATCTGTTTCGCTTATATTGTGACATTTGCTTCAAAACTTCATCTGTTAAACCAATAAGTTAACCTTTATTGAATTTAAAGGTGCTGAGTCATATAAACAAGTTACTATGAATTCAATGTTGCTAATGTACGGACTAAATTGGAAATATATATTCAATAATCTCTTCCTTAATTATATATACCTTTGGTGTATGTCTTTTAAACTAAAAGGGCACTATTTTAACATTTCAGCTTCCTGATAAATAAATTAATCTCTTATTACGAAATTTATACTTATCGAGACTGGTTGTTTGACAAATAAAATAATATGATTGTATTTTAGTTTACTGCACACCTACGCACAGATAACCATGTCATTCGTCTCGGACAATAAGAAGATATATTAACATTTGGAAATATATGAATCAATATTTTTCGCTGACATTTAAAAAAAACATTGTTTTGGAACCTGAAAATTTTAAGTTTCTTCCTTTACCTTATGAAAAAACGGGCAAATCAGTATTAGTAGTTTTGTAAAGCTTAAAGAAGATTCCTGTCTTTTCCACTATTGAATCGAATGTTATTTACACTGAGTTCTAAGGTTAATCGACAAGATGAAAAAAGGAATGGATTGGCGTTGTTGATTGTTCTGTATTTTGGACAGATTTTTCAATTTTCGAAATAAAGACATACTTTATTAACGATAACTATAAACAGCCATACAATTGTGTTGTGTGTTTCGATGCGTGCTTTATTTACTGGTTTAATATTAGCCATTATCTAGGCTAAATGCTGGAACTAATCCCCCATCCCACTCATTGTATCTTTTTTACTTATTTCGTGATACCTGGATACATTGTGCTGAATACAACAAAATAAAAGATGTTTAGCATTCTAGTCCCAATTCGTGTGTACATACTAAATATTTTTATAGGCAACAAATGTGTGCTACACTAAACATTGTTGTAAGAAAGGCAGGTTGGAACTATCGAATGAGATACATTGAAGAAGAATCATATAAAAACAACATAAAAAAAAGTGAATTATAATTTTTGTAGACTGAAGTAAATGCATTAGTTCAAGTATTTGCTAACTGACAAATATATATGTATATAAACATATGGACTCTTTTCCAGTAACATATGTACATACACAACCTACGTGAACTTGTATAATATGTATAAACATCCAAACAAATTGAATAAACTGAGAGTTGGGCTATGTTTGCATTTGTAGGCGCATATTGTTATTGAATACATATATTTATTTCTAGGCATTTTACTTACTAAAAAGGATTCGGCACTAATAACTAGTATATTATCAAACTTTATGTATTATCAAAGACAATAATAAAAGCACAAAAAACATACTGGGTGCTCTTTGATTAGAGCCCCATAAAAAGACTAAGTTTAAAGTATCATTATTGCTGAATAATATGTATTTGTATCATTGGACTAAGAACAATCAATTTCAAATATATTTAATTTGTTTTGTGTGGATTTTCCTACTGTATAACACTGTTAATGGCGTCCTAGGGAGACTACAGACAACACCTCAAGGTAAGTTTATCTGTTTTCGTCATTGTAGAATATGTTGCAGGAGGTGTATTTATAAATCTACACATTGTTTTTTTCTTTCATTTTATCCAATATTCTTACTAATTATGATGATAGTAATGATTCTTTTTCCTGTTCGATTCTCGGCTAGATAAGAATGCATTTACAAAGAAATCATATAACTGTGGTCTGGACTGAGAGTTTTATGATTAATTTATTGAGCTATAGAGCTATCAATACGTATAGTTTAAATGACTCGCTGCTATGAGATTTCATATTTCCTTGGATGATGATAGTAATGAAACGCATTCAAATTGCTCACCTGTGATTATTTTTTTTCATTATTTCATGAAACAAATTGTTGTTGCTCTTTTGAACAGAAAGATTAATCACATCACATACATTAACTAATTTTTATAAGCTATCGAAATTATTGAGTGCTAAATTTGCTGCAAGTTCTAAATGTCACAGTTAGAAATTGGAATTTTAAATATACATGTTTCAGCGTTTTACAAGATTTAGAGAAAAAAGCTTAAAAGTATTAGATCACATTTACAATAAACTGGAACATGTGTCTTCTGATTTGATATTTTGGTTTTAAAATATTACCATGTTATCTTAATTTTGTTCAGATTTAAATAATACTTCTTCAGGAATTTCATTTGTAATTTTTAAGTATTTGAATATTAACAGTTTTTTAGCCGATAACAAGATGTTGATGAATTACAATGAATTCATACCATTTTACTCAAATAAATCGCATGTCCAAACCTCAAATTAATTTTAGACCTCCCAGATAATTCATTAAAAAAAATACGTTCATTTTTATTATTAAAATATTGAGGATAATTTATTATTATTATTATTTTTATAGTAATCTATTCTTTGTTCACTTAAATTATTTTTTTGATGAATATTAAAAACTAAATTATTTTACATTTTAAATTAAAGTTACATTCTATCCTAATGGATGAATGTTTAGTTTAGGAAAGTGACATCCTGGGTAGAATATAAACAATATTGTGCGTTTATTAATGGCTAATTCTCAAGACAGAGTCTTTCTTGTGAGAAAGTTTGTCATCTCTAAAGCACAAATGTAGTTTTATAATTGTAAGCACAAGTAGTACATACTCAGATCAGAAGTTCAGTTTCTTGAGAAATCTGAATTACTGATCTGATCAACAAACTATTGTGATACACCATCCTGAAAAGATGATGTGGTTTGTATTACTCAAGAATAAAAGTTTTATGGAAAATAACTTAATTGTCAATGATGAAACTTATACAAACTACACAAGTAACTGAATCTGTATGTTTACTCAGTTAATGACAACTAAATTATATCAATAAAACAGGTGATCAAATAAACAGTTCCTTATATATGAACTATTCTGGCTTCCCGAACAGCTTAATGATAACATCTCAGACTGTAAAGCTGAGTTAAGTAGGTTCAGATTCCATACTATGTTGAGCAACTTCAACTAATGGCTAAATTCTTACTTGATCAACAGAATTCAACTAGTACTAAGAACTAGATGAAAACAACATTGGTCACTACTCACTGATCAGATAATAGTCAAATATCTGTCTCAATTTATATTAAAGATTCCCATTGTGAATATTAGAACAACACATATAAGCGAACAATATTGTTTTCGATTAGATCGTCATCAAGCTTTACTCTAATATACATGAGTGAACATCTCCCAGCATGGTTTACGAAGGGTCAGTCAAAAACAATACGCAGTTCTATCTTAGCACACCTGGTAGATAGTGGTCACATTATAGATAAATCTAGATCTTTTCGGGTGATCTATCGTATACCTCCATCATTTCCCAACGGAGTTCGATCCCGTCTCCTACACATTGCAGAAGCCATAGGAATACGTACATTCAACCCTAATTTATGTGTTCAGAAGAAATTCGTGACCGTGGCCGGATATGACGTAACTAACGATTGACATTATCTTATTTTATTTTTATTTTTACATATTTGCTTATTACGTAATGTTTTTGATGTTTTTTGATGATTATTTGAATTCTATTCATCCACCTTTGACCTACTTTAGTTATCATATTTTATAAATTTTCCTACTACTATCTGTTCACCTATCTTCCTACTATCTACTTGTACTTTTGCCTTTTTCATTTCATTGTGATTATCACTCAAATTGCCTTGATTGGTTGAACATTTTCATATAAATATCATGTATATTAGAGTAAAGCCTGATGACGATCTAATCGAAAACAATGTTGTTCGCTTATATGTGTTGTTTTAATGTATATTATACTTTAAATTTCCAATGAATTTGTCCTCTGTAAATTGATAAAACTGGATAAAATTGATTTCATAAGTAGGTTACAAAGAGCATCTCTAAAATTGAACGTGTTTTATCTGGTTATTTCTAGTAACGTATAAACATGAATAGAATCAAATAAACTAATGACAGTATACTTTTCTAAGTATTCATCAGAAATAGACTGAAGCAAAGAAACACTTTATCCAATGTAATTGTGCAAAAATCTATAAGACTTCTACATAAATAAAACTTTGCTAATTTAAACTATGCTACGAATTTACACAGGATATAGGACAAAAGCACTTATTATTGATAACACAAAAAGTAGATTTCCAGTGTCAGTTTATTAAGAATGTTTACTGAAAGAACGTTAATCATGTTTGATTAATCATCTCAGTATTCCCCTTATTTTAAATATTTTTGAAAGAATGATTTGTAACATCAACATCGTTCTTTTTCTCCTGAATTCATACTTGCTGTTCACCAATCACAGGTGAACAGATACTCAGTTACAGATAAAATAATTGATTCCGTTGCTTTTGACAAGATAACTAAATCAGATCACACACGTAATCGCTCAGTATGTTGGTTTATCAGTGTGATTATCAATCTTTCCTGTCCTTATTCTCGATACGTTGTACTTTATGTAGAAAAATCGATCAAACTATACATCGTGAACGACCTTTGAGCGATACCAATATGACCTTGAGAATATTCACCCACTCATTAGTGTTAAAAAAGAGTTATAAATTATGTGAGGAATTAGGGAAATGTCTTAAAGCTGTATGTAAGCGTAAGAATATAGATTTGGGTGTTTTCCTCACGAACGGACATCAGCTATAATGCCATCATGTTATTTAACCATATGGATGGATAAGTTTCGCGCCAAACTCCAAGACTTCCTTTCTCAAATATTATTGATTCGTTCATGAATTATAGTCTCGCGGCGAGAATTGCCTTTTAATAATTGTGAATTTGATATAAGTTAGCGAAAAAAATATTTCCTGTTTACCAAATTCACTTTAGGTTGACTGAATGAGACGGAACAAGAGTTCTGTGTTCAGTTCTTAAAAATATGTATATCTGGTCACAAAATTGATTTTAATAGTCATCTAAGCGGTAGCATATAATTTTAAGTCAACGATCACTACTACTCATTCACGGTCAATTCTATCATTTAGCATAACGCTGTTAACGTTCATGAAACTCACTTTCAACCTAGCTCCAACACCTATTTATTAAGCAACCAAAAACGCCTATTTACTGTAATAATTTTTGACCGGTTGTTTAATGAAATGGTTTTCCAATGAAAATATTCAATATGATTAATTATCATCTTAATGGTATAACTTAAACTCTCAATTTCAAAATATACAGTATTTAGCCATGTATCAAACATTACGAATTCGATAAATTATATAAGGTCAGGATTTCTAAACCGTGAAATAAATATTCCTCTATGGGTAAATGTATACTACATAATGACTTTATTCGATACTTTAAGTGACTAGTCGTGTACAGATACGTAAATTTAAGAATTATATTGTCCGAAAGTAGAAGACATTTTGAACGTACATACAATTTTTATATGTTCGACGAATTGTTCCAAGCCTGACAAAATATATCCATCTGATTATATAGCTTCGTATCATTTTTCTTCTCCGTACTTTATGTCTAATAGGTTGCTATTTGTATGGACTGACATCGGTTTTCAGTTATTCGTTATCACTCCTGTTTAAATGTAGATGTAATAGACAGTAGGTCAACAAAAATTGTTTATTACTACTTGATTTCTGGATTAGCTACCAGGCCTTCTGTATCAAGAACGGTTAGAGGTAAAGATGAATTTGACCATCGAATTAGGGCTGATAGTTTTCAGTTTGAAGTAATTTTTCAAAGTTATTCATTCCCTATTTCAAAAACATGTTTCTTATCATAAAGAAACTACTTTTTTATTCTAACTTGAATACTCCTTTCTTCACAATACATATTGCTTCCTGTAACTGGTTTACTTATTCTGACAACTGCTCATACACCATCCTAGGATAATAGCAAGTAAATGATTAGTTTAGAACAAGTATTCCCATATTATTGAAAGCAGTGTATAGTAAAATTGTCTGCTGAATGTTATAATGACATCTCATAATTTATGAAAATATCTATCCTCACAAAAATTATCCATATTTAACATCATGATTTCAATGTACATACTAAATCCTCTATCTTAAACCTTTTTGGTTAGCAATTTAATTTAGCATTAGTATAAATTTTTGATAAATTTGGACCAAAACTATGTAAATACAAAGTTATGGCTAAATTGTGACTTATGTTTTACGGATTTTTTATGTAAGTCTATCGGTCAAGAAATTTAGTAAAACCATCAATTTTGATGACATGCTGTTACAGTCATTTGTCTTGATGTTAAGTGATTGAAGTTAACTGAAAGGGGATACGAATTTAGAAATCCTTCCAGTTGTTGTAATAATTCAAAAGAAATCAGGATCCTAAACTAACACAATATAAAAGTATTCTTCCAAATAAACAATACTCTAAATTAGTAAGAGTTGAAGACTCATTACCAAAGGGAGAGTAAAAAATTATGTGACCAGATTTAGCGACTGTCATATTATATACGCAGGTCAAGGTAACTGGATGTGGGTATGAAGGAACACAAACTTTGCTCGGTGCACATTCCTAAATACTCCGAAGACTTGAAGAGACCAAAAAATAAGTTCGCAACAGAGTCTGGTCATATAACTGACTTGAATGGCACAAGAATCCTTAAAAAGGTCTTGTTCCATATAGCTGACTTAACTTACTTTCGATCGTTACCCCCGAAGGATCATAGGCCGCTGATCAGCGTTCGCCATATAGCTGAAGAAGAAGAGAAGAGATATGAGATAATTTTCTGTCTCATAGCTATTAATAATTGCTCCATTTAATCCATCTTCTTATTATGTTGACAACAACGATTGCAGTCACTTATTCTAATCTGTTAGTTTATCTTGTTGCAAAAGCCAGTGGTTGTCTGGACTCAGTAGCTAAATGGATAACGCAATGGCGTTTGAAGCGGTCGGTACTGGATTCGAGTCTTCGAATAGACAATAACTCTCGGGTGTAGACACATCTAGCTGACGAGTCCCAAACAGGATGATATGCTCGTCCTGGACTCCACTACTAGTCACTATCCATCTCTACATACAATGTTTGTGACCTAATAGCTATATCGAGGCAATGAGCATAAGGTGCACATATGCCAGGTGAGACTGATCAGTTGCATTCCTAACTATCAATAGGAAGATTAAAACTACCAATGCAAATGAATTGCTACCTACTTCTTTTATGAAATGCCTAATCAGAGATGATATACAGTCAATAAATTTTTGACACATCAGACCCACAAGCACGTACAACTTATCTTGAGACACTTTTTTTCACCTCCTGTACACTACGACAAATCTCACTCTTAACATTAACGTGATGGAACAAGTTGTTGAACATGCAGTTAACCGGTAAAGTATACATTTACTCTTGCTAATTATGATGTCTAATGTTATTTCCTTGAAAAAGCTTAGTCCATATTTCCGAAAGCAACACTGGATTTACCTAAAGATCAGTCACTGAGGTTTTTGGACATAGTATTCCTCCCTAATGCCTTACATTAACTCGGCATCCAACTACTATGAAACGATTCGCTCAAATTTAGTCAAAAGTTCTCAGATATTTTAACCTGAGTCTGCTATTTCTTTATAGGAAAGTGCGATACAATCAGTGGCGCTGAAGTCCGATGATCTCAAAGAGTAATTACGCTTATAATTCACAAAAAAGAATAGCAAGTGGTATGAATAAATGTTCTTCCTAACATTTACCGTCACTGTTTCCCTGTCAGGATTGTTATCTAGAAATAATATACTATGATAGACAAAACAATTAAACATTTGCGTGGAGAATGAAATGATGTCCAATATCCTAAAGTTTTGTTTGTTTATTGAAAATAAAACAAGAATTTAACATTTAATGCATAGAATATTCGAGTCAAACTAATTTTCGCTGGCCTATAAACTAGAAAACACACATGCTTATGGAAATCGATTTAAATGTCATATTTTCTACACGTACACTTATATAAAAAACTGTCTTTACAAGTAACTGCAAATAAAATAAATGTCATCTAACATTGTTCTGAAAAATGGTTTTAATGAAAATTGTATCTCTTGAATATATACTTTAAGTCACTGAACAAATAGTTCATTTCAACTAGTACATCATCGAAGCTAAAAAAAAATCACTCACTCTATTAATAGACTAGTGATAATGCGAACCGTTTTACAGTGAATAATTAAATTGTAGAAGTTTAGTTATTTGAATGTGACTTGAGCTTCATATCAGATCACTTCTAATGTTTGAAAGAATCTTCTGAATTATATCGAATGAAGAATCCGATGAGAAATGTTTTGAATCTACTGCTTATTCCAAACTAATGGGAACGATCGATATCTCTTTTCACTTTCTTCGCCACAGTGTTAAACTCTAACAAATGAGACGAAGTAGTTATTTCAAAAAAAGACTTAACAACTGGCACCCCAATAATTTATGACATGACAAGTATGCATTTAATCCCCCATTAGTGAATTTGTCTTTTAAACAGTAGAGACGAGTGGGTTGATGCAGTAAGTTTTAGCGAAAAAATTTGTAACATGAAATGTCACCTGAATTGACTTCTTTAATGTAGTTTCAAGCAAATTCCCAACATTCTCTTTTAAATTCAATATTCAAGTATATTATATTCCTCAGAACTATGCACTTCGTGTTTGTAGGTTTTGTGCCTTCGTTATTTTTTTTTTTTACAAAATACAATACAAGAGAAAATTTATCAGACACTTAATGTTGACATTGATTCTTTAGGTGGATTATAAAGATTATAAATTGAATGATAATATAAACAAACAGTCAAACTACTTTTGCACAAAACAAGTATCAATAAATTGGATGACTTTTAATAGTTCCAAAGATCAATTCTAGAATTCTATGTCAGCTAACGTTTCTATAACGGTCGAATGGATCGTGAAATGATGTTAATGATTTAATAATTAATAAATCAATCAATAGAGCAATCCTACATTTGATGCTTCGTTATCTCACTTTGTATGTGTTACAGGACTTTTACAATCAAAACAGTGAAATTATCATTTTCCAGTTTTCCGTAACTTAGCCACTAATATTAGTTTTTTCTCAATCATCATATTAGTTTTTCACATGTCTTTTTTTAAAGGTGTATTAGATATACTAAAGGCTGTAAGAATTAGTGAACAAACTTATGTACAAACTTCACCTGGTCGATGTCGGCAAGATTCAAATGATTTGACGACATCATCAAATGTTCCCGAAAGAAACGTAGCTTATTCTGTTCCGCGTGGATTAAGTCTTTACATAGAAGGGCGATCTTTAACCCTTGGTAAGTTCGGTATTTTAATTGTTTATTGATCAATAAAAGATATTCCCTTCTGATATTTTGACTTTTATCCCTTTTAAAAAATCGAAATGTTGTGGACTTTGTGAATACACTGTATTATCGATTGTCAGTCATTAGAAAGCTTATACATATATAAGGCTTTTTATCGATTATCTCCAGATAAATGATAAAAGCTGTTAGTTGACTGAATTTGTCCTTTAAATATTTGTTGTTTGAAAAGTGGTCGCAAAACATAAACATGACTACTTTTATATTTGTTTTTCATTAGATGTCCAATTTCAATAGAATATTTTATTCATTGGCATCTATTACGTCTAATACTGCCATTAAAATAATTACAGGAAATATAGCAGTGAATTTATTAAAATTATGACTTATGGACAACAGCCACTCTTTATTAATTTTTAGTGAGCGAGTCAAGATACCAGATTGACTATGATCACCACTAAATCTTCCATACGGTCGCGTCACGTATATCAAAATAAATCCATGTACCAAGATTTTATTGAAGGAGACAGTAGGCATTACATCGGGAGCAGGGCATTTAGAAAAATGGCAGCAACGCGAAGAGAACGTTGCGCGCAAGAAGTGGAAGAAGTGTTTTTGGTACAGTTAAACAAAACGAGTACAATAATGTTTATTTTTCACAAATCGTATTTGCTTCGTAGAAGCGTTCCACTACAAATTAAAACGATGATTTAAACGTGAACCAGTTCATTATTCGACTGACGATTAATTTATCTGAACTCATTTTTACCAACTTTCTCGTGTTATCAGTAATGTGAATGGATTTGAAGTGTTTTATGATCCTTTTTGATTTACTGAAAATTAATGGAGATTCAATTTGAAAACAAATTGGATTTCAATATTTAATTAATATGCAACGTATCATATACTGTTGGACTGTTCATATTCAATATAATTATAGTCTGCAAATTACTTTTAAAAATTTTTCACATGTATCACCTTCTAAGGTGAAAAAATTTCGACTTATGTAGAACTTTAAGGCGATTTGATGATTTAGATGTACAATTGCTCCACTAAAGTTAGCTTACTTGATAAGCTCATGATCAAATGAAAAGAATCACTGTTTGCCTGTTAATGTGATTGGTGATACTAACAAAATACTGTTTTTATGTACAGATCCATTTCCTCCAGATCTGTCTATTTTATTTACTATTCGACTTGAATCAAACTTGGAAAGAGAGTTGTTCACTGTTTATGACAGACATGGACGGATGATTTTACGCATAATACATGGCCCACATCTACAATTAGAATATTTATCAAAAGAATCACAATCTAGTCAGCTTTCTGATTTACACCCTCGAGATTTAAAAACACAATCAGGAAAAGCATTGGAGAAAGCTATTTTTAAAACTCGTCTAAATGATAATCTGTAAGTTATGATTGTTGCTTGTGAGATCTTTATTTCGGAAATTTTATTTCAAAGTTAAAATGCTGTCATTTCATTACTTTTTGAAGAGTTATATGTTATGTATCCCTTTGTGTCGAGTTGTTTTTCCTAATAACTACCAAATGAATCCAAACGTTTTCACCATTAGAATGTGCAAATTGGGACTATCAGTGCAACTTTAAATGCACATTTTCCGCTAGTTAGTGAGATGTAAAAAAGCTTACGAATAGTTTTCGGACTACTTCAAAAACACTTAAATAGGTGTAAAACCTATTGATTTTTGATTTTACGGACCTATTATTGTACGCTATAGAAGTGTGACTCGACTCATATCTACTCTAATTATGCGTTCTGGTTTTATTTTCAGAAGCATTTAACATTGGCGTTTGCTGTCATATTAAAGTTGAAAGGATTTATTAAGTGCAGAATAGTAGATACTCACAATTAATAAAACTGAACATAATGAACAACTTTGTAATTGTCTAGTAATTTCATGGTTTTTCACTTAATGCAAATGCTGAAAATAAAATCAGACACAAACATTAAAAATAAAATTTATTATTTTAAGTACGAAGAACATTCCATCATCCTTGCACTGTTTTGCCATAAAGCAAACATGTTAAAATTTCCAATAAATCACATCTACCCAAATGACTGTTAATCAAAAATTGTATGTTTTTCCTTAAATGAGCATATATATTTGTTAAAATCCTATAACGCACAAAATGTCTTCCCATAAACATACGGTTGAAATGTGATATGTTAACCTATTATCAGTCATATCTATTAGTCGAAAAGCTCAGTTCTTGTAACATTTGAGAAACATAATTCAAGTCCGATAATATCCGATCATTCTGTAATGATGATTTGTGTATTTAGAAAGGTTGTTCAGAATAAACGAAATGACTTGTTCAAGAGTATGCAGTTTAAGTGATTCTCAATGTATGTCTACTAATCTTTGATTCTCTGTGTATCCAGGCCAAAATATTATATTTTCTTAAACTTTTCAGATGGCATCGTGTAGCAATTAGTATTGGTACTACTACTGTAAGATTACTAATCGATTGTAAACAACGAGAGTTTATAAATTACAATCGTTCGTCAACAAGCATTGATAACAGAGGTCGAATACAAGTATTAAAAGACGGCATTCATGTGAGTTTTCCTCATATATTTTAAATGAAAATAACTTTAACAAACTGTGTGAAATTGTTTAACAGTAGCGTGCTCGATACAAAAATAAAGCACCATCTTTTACGTGGTATCAAATGCTGTCTATGAGTATTCAAATATTAATGACTGTGACGTTTCGTAAATGGTTAATTTGTAGAATAACTGATTATTTAATCTATTTAAAACTTCACCGATAATATTTCGATACAAATAGAGGTTTTTTCTATCAGATCGATTAAGTGAACATCATATTTAAGCATAGTTTTTGACAGAATTACATACGAAAACACAAACCACGAGGCGTGAGCCTCTGTCAGTCAATGGGTAAGCCAAGCCAAGGAATATAATCTACAACTCTAATTCTTTTTCCTATGAAATTAGCCTACCCATTACCGAGAACATTTTTATAATTGCTTCCTTCAAATCTGAAGAAAAAACCAAACTCATGAGATTTATATCAAAACTAAGGGTCATAAGAATATACAGCCAGCTAAATATATCACTAAAGAAGGAGTTTATTGTGATTGCTTGAATGGAGTCAAAATGACTATCTGTTGACGTCTGTTTGCGAGGCCGAAGGTCTTGGTCGTGGTTTCGCAATTTTAATGAGTCTCACATTAAGACAAAACGGCCGTCTAGTGCTTTCAGATTTTAAATAGTGATTTAACCAAAATCATTTTCCGATATCAACTATGAAAAACGCATTTGAAAGTAATCAAGACCAGCTAATAGTATCAAGATGAGTTTCTCATATGACAGATTATAATTCAGAAGAAACTGAGTACGTTCAGTTTCATAATGAAAGCAGTTATCGGTACTTGAATTTATTATACCTTAAGATCATACTTAGATATAATTACAAAATGACTATATTAAAGAATATTTATATAAATTTTATCGTCTTAGTAACTATGAATTACAGTTACACTAATACAATCCCTACAAATTTACTTCTTTCAGGGTTTTATTGAAGATTTTTATCTTCTAGCTGGTGAGGAAAGCGCTGTGAAACAATGTGATGTTTATTCACCTAATTGTTTCGATGACCAAATGATGGGCGATGAAGTAAGTTGTTTTTTCTTGTGATGTATTTCTTTCTTTCTATGTTTGTAGTTTTCATGAATGTATTGTCTTAACCGTCTAAGAAAATAAAAGTATTAAGTGTTTATTTCTCTTGATTTTTTTGTATCGTAAACAAACTGATTATACACATTTGCCAATCGATGTATCCCTCATTGATGTTAATTTTTATCATGTGTGCATAACAGAGCACTTGTACACATAAATATGGATATTTTATAGGATTAAAGATGATAGGAAAATTAATAAAAAAAGGTATGGTATTCCTTAATCTAAAAATTATTCTTCATTTGCCATAATCTAAAAATAACAATTTGATTTCGGTTACTTTTGTTACTTTGTTTCTTTACATATATTTTATAGATTTGAATTATTTTATATTGAATAATATTTGAAATAAATAAATGCTTCCATCAAAAAATTCAATATTACAATAGATATTAATAAAAGCCTTGAAGTTATTCATCAAAATGATAAGTAAATAGGTTGAATGATAGATAGTTTATGAATCATTGATTTTTTTTGACTGAAGTATTTGATCAAGCTTAGAATAAGGATATTTTTGATCAACATGAACGTATTTTCCCCGAATCTCCATCCAAACTAGATTATTGTGCCAAGAATATAGTAAATATAGACTGTCTTTCAATTGGAAATTGTACTTCCTGGGTTTTTTTTAAAAGTTACTCACTATTAAGAAAGTAGGATATTTATTGAAATATTCATAAAATTTTTATACTTCATTCTTTAGGTATAACTGAATTTTGTTAGTTAACAATAGTTGTTTAGAAATACTGAAAACTTATATGTATAATTATTTCACTTAGTATGTTAACTATGTAGCACATTAATATCTATAATAAAGTAAAATCAATTGTGAATGACATCATTTCTGAAATTTGGTTCATACTGTTTTCTAATGTCAAACAAAAAAAACACATACAACAGTTAGAGGAAATAGTTTTACAACCACTTCAAGGTTAAGTAATGAAAAGTAGTAAGTTAGAAAACTTTGGTTAATTCAGACTTTTTGGCCTTTTGAAACTGATTCACAAGCTTGAGAAGTGAATAAATCATAAATGTTTAATAGGAGTTACTTGTGCTCTAATGTCATCATACCGCTGTAGAACAACGTTGGAACTTTAAAAATAGCTAGATACAATCAAATTAATGAAGTTGGCTCTGATCACTCCATATTAGTTCTTTACAATAAAAGTTTCTCATCCGACTATGATAGTTTGAACTTATGAAATGAAGTTTTCACTATCTAAATATGGCTGTGATATTATTAACAGTATGGTCTTGTATTTTCCAATACCTCGCTTTGGATTGAGACTAAATACGATGATTTCAAATGTGTAAAAACACAAATCTCCAAGCCTCTAATTGAAAATATCGTAACAGTGCTCACTAGTGACTAGCTTCGTGAGGAAATTCTCGGAGTTATAGTGAGAAGACGTGACCAATAGAGTTCAGCCCTGTCGGGTGTAGGCAGTAACTACCAAAGACAAATGGGTGAGGTCGCGCAAAATCCGTAGATCAATCAGAGTTAGACATTAACACCGTTGGATGCTGGCCCCAGTGGTCCTAGGGTTAGGCGTTCGCGCACAATACCAAAGGTCCCGGGTTCGAATCCTGCGAGGTGCAGGAGTCGTGGATGTGCACTGCTGATGAGCCCCATACCAGGACGAAACGGCCGTCCAGTGCTTCCAGGTTTCTAATGGTGGTCTAACAATGATTGATTGATGATTTCAAATGTGTAAAAACACAAATCTCCAAAGTTCTAACTGTAAATATGATAAACAAAACTTCCTGTATCTAACTTTTGGTTGACTGACTCTTGAAAATTTGTTTTTCAGGAGGTAAAACAGCTAAAGATGTCACCGACATCACTTATTCTCAAAGTCAGCATTTACACTTAACTAGCTTCTGTATACTAAAAAACTTCTATAGGGAGTTCAGTTTATGACATTAAAATTTATCACTATTTATCTATCAATTGATCTTACTTATAATTAATAGTTTGGCTCATCTGTGATAAACTATGCATGTTGTCATCATTCAGCTTCATATTGAACGTTTCTCGATTTAAATAGAAAATCGGATTTATCAATTAAATCTACATATTGACAGAAATCGTTCAATAAATTATTGTTGTCAGTTGTAATGGATCTGATGTAAATAATCTTAAGTCTAACAACTGATCACAGTGTTACTTCTCCATTTGTTCATGTGACGACATGAAATAAATGAGACGAAAACTCTGTAAATTTGTTACGAAATGAAAAGAATGATTTCTTCTGTTTGGATCATTCTATCTGTTCATGCGTAGTTGTAGGTACGGTGTAAGTGATTGAATGAGATTCAGTCGTCGTGTTATCTTGTCATCGGATTTAAAAATAAAGTGTCAAAAAGTTGTTCACTTGACATTGCCGGTTACAACAAAAATGGCAGCCCCTTTAGTAAATTGTGATCATTTCAGAAAATGTCTTTTGTGCTTACTCAATCTTCTAATCAAATCGAATTTCAATACATTAGGAAATTGCGTTTAGTCAGTTTAATGTAACCAATTTTCATATGATGTTGAAAATCATTCCAATTTGATTTAACTAAAAGATTCACTGACCAATGAAAGAAAAGCAGTGGTTGCCTAATACTATATTTTGACCGATTAATATCAACAATATTGTAAATCAAATATTGGTATAAATACATGTTTAAATTATTCCAGTACCCAAGGTGGCTGATTATTTGAGTGTATACTATGGTTTCCGCTTTTCAGAAATCTCGAGAAAATCTATCATTTTTCAATTGTCCAATTGTCAGCTTGTAGACCTATCTACCTTGATTAACTATAGACCATTTACCTTCTAACTGCAAAAAAGGCTTTCACATGATAAACTAAACATTAGACTGTCATTGATTGTCCTTTAAGTAACTTATTTATGAACGCCACTTATTTCTTTACAAACATACATGCATCCGTACATCCTTATTAATTGAAATTCCAAATGTCTTTCTTGCATTCTCTTCCTTGATTGTGATCAACTAAAAAAAATAATGAAATTTTCAAATTTTGATAGCATTATATAAGAAACAACATGAAAAATCAATTGTCTAATTTAGATATTTAATAAAAAATATCTAAAATTCGAATTGATACAACAATTGTTGAAGAAATTTTAATGATCTTAAGTAATAATTTTAATGGATAAATTTTGTTTAACTAGCATGATAAACTTGATTTGACTTTTTC
Organism: Schistosoma turkestanicum; assembly: GCA_944470395.2. Taxonomy (NCBI): domain Eukaryota; kingdom Metazoa; phylum Platyhelminthes; class Trematoda; order Strigeidida; family Schistosomatidae; genus Schistosoma; species Schistosoma turkestanicum. Next base: position 46,819,355 of record OX103971.1, read on the forward strand.
AGTGTGAATATAATCACGGATCTGAATAAAGTCGAATAATGCGACTTAAATAGAATTGAAATTTGAATTGTGAATTCCGATTTCCACAATTAGCTGATTTGGTCTCGTGTGCTAGGTAAAGATGGCAAACCAATAGATGAAGTATTGAAACTTCATCAGTTGAGGTGGTTGGGACATGTGCTGCGTATGCCTAACCACCGACTGCCTTGACGAGCTTTGTTTTGTAGTGTAGGAATATGGTGGAAGAAAGTTAGGGGCGGCCAGACCAAAACATGGCAGCAATCCATGAAGTCATTGACAAGTGGACTGAGTAATGTTGGTAGATGTCGACTACCTGGTTGGGGTCCGCAAGATGTTAGTAATCGATGGTTATAGACCCTGAATGACATGGCTCAAAACCGTTTGCAATGGCGCCGGTGCATTTATTCTTTGTGTTATCTCAAATCCTAAACTTTTTTATTCCTCATCACTTTATCTTTATCTTTTTAAAACTATTTCACTATATTCTACTTCTTGAATTATATCTTCTAATCCTAACCTCTCTGACCACTGCTTCATTAAAAAGCAAATGAATATAAAACTTCGAATGAAAAAATTAAACAATTGAGACATTATAAATTCATTTTGATATAAAAAGTTTTGCATCTATTTTTCAGACAATTTATAACTAGTATAAATTCTAAATTCATAGCTTTATGCTGATTGAGCCTAATCATTTTTCTTTTTAACCACTCGGATACAATCTTTAATCACTTAGATTTGTTATCGTATTACAACTTGGAGGATAAAATTCCGTCAATATTCAAATATGAACTCATTTACTACTTTTACAAACATATCATATTTGTCATATTTGCGGGTAAAATGAGACATTATGACCTGTTTCTATAATTACTTATCAGAAAATAAATATATAGCACAACTGTCTAGCAATAGCTTTCTACGTCCATCCTCACAAGTAACTACTATAGGATTCATTTTCTTATGTCAACGAACGCTAGATTAATGAATTTACATCTAAGTGAATAAATCAATAACTTACTTGTTAACTCATTTACAAAGGCTGTTTGGATCTTCCTGTTGTTGATGTTATGGGCTGTAATTGATTAGTTTCTCTTAGGGTACATAAATCTTCATTAGATTCTCTCGATATTGCCAGTAAGTCGCAAGGATTTCAAGCAAATTTGCATTTACTATACTGTACAAGCCAATCTTTCCACTCAGTAGCTAAGTGAAACGCATTGGGGATGTGAAGCTAAGGGTACTGAGTTCAAGTTCTGCAGGGAATATCAACATCGGCATGGAGATATATTCATCTGACAAGTCCTAAATAGCATAAAACGCATTTCCTGATAGCGACTAACCAGCTCTATTTAGAATTGCCACTCGAATCACTACAAAAATACTGGTTTTGATGTTTTTGTGAAATACAAACGTTGTTCAAAGCGAGCAGTTGTCTCCGTAGACATTAACGTATGAATGCTCACAACTACTAAAGAGCTGATATTACTTATATCTATCTATCATAATAATACACTTCAGAATGCTGACTCTATGCTATTTAGAATATCAATGAATTTTCAAAAGGATTTTGTTTGATAAAAGTAAATCCACACAATTTTTTAATCCATAGTTCTGATCTAGTTTTATTAATTAGGGTGTTGTGATTTGTAGATGAATTGACTTAATATCATGGTAACTGAAATCAAATATTGATTTTACTATAAATGAATTAGATATTATCTAAATAGTTAGTTTTGCCTGTTTCATTCAACCAACATCTTAATGATTAGATGTTTATCAGTTTATTAAACATATGTATTTATCAACAAGAATTTTAACTACTGTCAATTTTATCTTGTATATTTTTTCAAAACATTTTAGGGTGATAAGGATAGCGACCCAATGCAGGTAAGCTCATTTGTTTCAATTTGAAAATGTTCTATTATAATAATTAATAACCACAGAACCCCAACTTCTTTGGGAATTTATCTAGGCTAAGAATAGAAAGAGTTCATGAAAATAAACAAACGTAGTTTGAATTGGAAGTGACCATTTACTTTATTAGTTTTTTAAAAAAATAAGCGAAACTAATCAACACCATATTTAATGGATATTAACTACTATTATCTAGCATTACGTTTTCTGTTTACCAGTGTAAGTAGTAGTATGTATTCGGGTTATTTATATATCGATAGCTTCCAAGTTAATTTATACCTAGGCTTACTTCATTTGGTTTTGGCTTCTGGTTCTACGTACTATAATGAATTTGACACCTAAGCGTTATGTTAGCTGTAGGTTGTAAAATGTTTAACCATTTCCTTTAAATAAATTAACGATCGTATACGGTTAAAATACTCAACGAGTTTTGTAAGTTTTGTCAAAAACTGGTCATTCCTATTTGTTATAATAATTCGTCTATGAAGATGAATCACCACTATAAGATTTGATTTCAGCTGAGATGTTAGGACATATCTACAAGAATATATATATATATATATATATATATATATATATTACTTAGAAAGACACCAGAAATAAATAATGAGATTACGAGATTTCGGGGATTTCGGAAACTACTAATGTATAGACAGGAATGTATTGAGGAAAGAAATCTTATTTTTTACACCACACATTTGTACATAGTTATCATAAAGTATATACATTACCAAACAACCTGTAATCAAACTATTTTAATGCATTCAAATTAGTATATTTAACAACTTTGGTATGAATTTTATCGTCCATATGACAGACATGATTTATGACATTCTGTTTAGATATCCATATTGGGTAACTGAAGAAGACTGTGTAGAAATTATAAAACCCAAGTAAAACATCCTATTTCGATCATTATTTTTTTGAAGTTTCATAGCTATCAACTTGAAAGATACCATTGTATTTGATTTTCTAATAGAAACAATGAAAATATCATGAAATATGATTTTATCACAATGGTTTTAGCCATGTAACATTTAATTTTTATAAATTTTTTTGGAAAAAGCAAATACGATTGTTTGACCGAGTTCTATCCAAACATTTCTTTGAGCATATTTTAGTTACATTCAGTAATAATAATAGAAATAATCAAAATAAGTATTATTTCCTCGAAATGTCAATATTTTAAATAACATTATTCTGATGTAAAAATCTGTGACAGCTTAACAATACATTTGACTCAAAACTCCAAACTTTATTTTTGTCTACTTGATAATAGATCACTTTCGAATTTTGTAATAAAATTAAAGTTCTAAATGATTACAATGAAAGTTATTCATTATCAATGAAAATAGTGAACTTGTCGAAGACTTCTACTTCCATCCATGATATTGATTTGATTTTGTTTTCTTTTTCCTATTTAGATTCACTGATAATTTGTTTTTTTCCATTTGTAAACTTTAGGGTCCAGTCGGTTCTATGGGGGATATTGGTCCACCAGGTGATAAGGGTGAACCAGTAAGTAGTAATCGATAGTAATTTTTTAAAAACAATTCATAACTTACGCAGCAATCACTTGATGCAAATGAAAAAAATGATATTTCTCTCATGGAAAGTAGACGAAAATTTTAAATGAATATTTATATCATCAAACTAGACACACCTGCGAAATAACTGAATCTATCTTAGTAAAACATGCCTTCTATCGTATCAATGTATGCTTAACAGACTTTTCTTCGCATGCAATCAAAAGAGAACAAATTTCATCTATTAATAAGGCTGAATCAATATCAAGATTTTACTGTTTTTTTTAAACAAATTCCGAAATTAATTAATCATTCAGCAAAGACCTACTCTATTTAAAATACATCTGATATGAAGTAGTCATGTGACAAAAAAAATATCACTATATCTATTACTGCTGCCCAGAAAATCAGATTACTATGCTTTTTATAAGTTACTTACTTACTTACTTACTTAGTTACTTACATCTGTTACCCCCAATGGAGCATAGGCCGCTCACCAGTTTTCTCCAGCCAAATCTGTCATGGGCTTCCCTCTCCAGTTCTGTCCAATGTTTGTTCATTCCTCTCATATCTTTCTCTATTTCTCGGCGTCATGTGTTCCTTCGATGCTTTTTATAAGAGTAATGCGGAAACTTAGCAGTACACTAGACAGTTTCAAAGAATTAAACAATATTCTATGAAAAGAATCAATAGAAAACTACCTTATGTATTTTCATACTCATAGAAATCAACTTTCATTTAGTTTTATATTCTCCTCTAAAGAAAATTTACGGTCAGGCAAGGCTCCTTTTCCAAGGTAGTTTCAATCAGTGTCCGATATGAGGAGAAAACCCACTGAAAACCATCTACTGCTTAATGGTTCTTTTGATCTCGTTTTAAGTTAAGTACCAACAACACGCCACGGTATCCACTATTTTTGGATGACAGATGAAACCCTGTTTCAGAGCTTCAGATGATATATATATATATATATATATATATATTATAATGGCTTAGTATTAATTCTTCATTTTTATAATACTTTTTTAAAAGGGTTTAAATGGCTCATCCGTAGCTGCTGGTGAACCTGGCCCACCTGGTCCAATGGGCTCTCTATTCGTCATTCCTTTGAATCTCGGAGTTGGCAGTAGTAGTTTTGCTCGAGCAGCTACATTTCGGGACTTGCTTCAAAAACATTTGGTAAGTTTCTGACAAATAAATAAACTATAGTTATGAATGATCTAATCCATTTACTTTATTTTCTTGCAGCTTTCCTTAAAAGGTGTACGTGGAGCTAGAGGGATAACTGGTGTTACTGGTCCAGAAGGAGGCCCTGGTGAACCTGGTGTTAAAGGAGAAGTTGGACATCCAGGCGATACGGGATATCAAGGACCTCGTGGACCGATGGGCCCACCTGGACGTCAAGGTCCAAGCGTGAGTTATTTTACGAACACTATTATTTAGTGAACATAGATTGATAAGTGTATTTTAGATACAGAAGCATGTAGGAGAATGGTCTGTACATCTAACTAGTTCATCGAAACACCAACAATCATATCTTTCATAACTTGATATAAAGCAGAAAGTATGTTTGATTATCTTTCAGTTTAACTCATTTGAAAAGCAGTTTGAATAGTTTCACATTGAAAAAGTCCAACACCAAGAAATCTGACTTAGCTTTTCGGCAACTGCCTTACAGACTCTTCAGCATTCTTCTTAAAGGAAAGAAAGAAGATATTTCGAAAGAAGCGTGATATATGGGATCAGTGAATCAGTGCTTAACGCTTCTAATGGACTCATTAGCACAACTATAAATGAGATTTCGAAAGAACTTACGGTTATTCTACAGTAAAAATGGATATATCTCTTAGTAACTTTTATGAATACAACAGTTTTCTAACTTGTTGTCTGAACATCTTCACTATCAAGCGGAATCCACAACAGTGTTATGCTACGTAAATTAATAATCTAGTAGGATTTTGCGACTGAAAAAATACGGTCTGAAGCAATTACTTAGCTATAGGATATCTGTTTCAAGTCTTGGGTTTTTGAGGCAGTGATTCAGTCAGTGATGTTCATTCTTATGAAAACAGAAAGTATTGTTAAAAGCTTTGCAATCTGTTAAAATGCTGATCGAGTTCAAATCACAAAAAATAATGTAATGGAAATACCTTGAATGTTATCTCATTAAAAAAATTATCTATATTCATATTAACTTGGAATATTCGTAAAATGACATGTTCTGTTCGCTTCAAAAGTTTAAGAAATGGTTTATCTGGTACGTAAAGGCAGGACTTAGAAGGTTATGTAATTTCCGGCTTAAAAATCACTTTAGACAAAACAGCAGTTAAGTAAAGAACATTTCAACCAATAGCCTGATTTTAAGAAGATGCTTGTGACAAATAATTCTGTATAAACATATCTAAATTGTGAAATGATGATTTTCATTCCTTGTAGACTCTAATGATACTGTCGTATTTTCTGAACTAGATAGTTCAGTTATGGGATAATGTTCAAGTTCACTTCTACATTCCGCACATACTGACTGTATTTTCCAGAAAGTTATTGAGTTTCACATATAAATCACGTAGCTCTTAGATTATAACGTGTAAGCACAAATTGATGGTTAAAAAAATGCTGAGAACAAAGAAATCATAAGTTTATAGTTATTAGAATAAATAAAGTTATTAAAAAAGAAGAATAAGATTTATTTCACGTTTCCTAAGTATCATAGTTCCAGATAACTTTAAAAATTGATTTTTATGAATTATATAATCTTAGTACATGTGGTAACTCCAAACACCATAGCTAACTTAACCTCTCCCTTATCTTGGAAGTTGTGAACTTCCTTGTTCATCTGTCCCATATTAGTCATCATTAATCCAAATATGAATTACATTAGCTTGTAGTGGTAAGAAGAAATAAAACTTCCACTGACAGCACTGTAATTTACATAAAATATGTCTCGTAATGCTATTCAATAGTGAAAACCAACATACACAACAATTATAAAATTTATGAAGTTATTTACGAAGAAATAATTGTGTTTTACTTGTAAAATATTATAATATAACTTTGGAATACTAAATACTTTTGTTAAGCTTGAAATTCTCCTTGTATTACTACAACAATATATGAATGGCATAATGACTTCTATTGCAGGGACCACCAGGATTAGATGGTAGTCGTGGAGAACCTGGTCCATCAGGAATGAAAGTGAGTTATTCAACTGAAGTTTTTCATTGATACTTTCATTCTGTTTATTGTTTCCAAGTAATCTAAATGTATTATTTATTAGAGAACTATTGCAATCATGAAAATATATTGATGTGTGTTCTGTACGTATTTAACTTAGATGAACTAATAAAATGATATTTTTGCTTTAATAATTAATAATACTATCAGATTAAATTAACAATTTAATTTATTCTGAATTAAGCAATAACTTCTCAATTTAACAAGTCTACAAAAATGCTGGCTCAAAATACAACTAATTACATTTTATTTTGTGTTCGACATCTCAAGTTCATAACAGTATACATTAATCACATTATTCATTACTAACTACAGTCATATCGATATGAACTTGAAATTATTTCATTAAATCTGCTGCATTATTTCCCATATTCAATAAAATTGATTTCATATAATCTATTCAGGTATCATAACACTGATTACACAGACTATTTTGATTTAAAAGAAGGACCTGTCTGGAAATATCTGACACTTTTCTTGTAGTTCAGCAGCTTGACTTGTGGTATTCATATCAATAGCTCATGTATTGACTTACAAAGGAATATATTCCTGTAAGCTACACGATCACTCTAAGTGGCATTATATACGTTATTGTGATTAAGATCTTCTAAACATAAATAAACATGAAAATTATTCGCATCAAGATCCCTCTCAACATTCTACTGATCATTTTACTACATGGAATTAAGTAAAACAGTGTTTTGTTAATTTTACTTACACACTATCTACTCTTCTGTTATAGCTGATCAGAAGTGTAAATAAAGTACTTTAGCGAAGGAGGCGAAATAGGATTTAAGTAACATGGAATGCGTTATCGAAAATTCTCTTCAAGCTTTAAGTGGAATTAGAATTACGAACTTCTAATCAAGTGGTTTTGAGGATTAATTTGGTTTTTTTCCCCAAACTTATACGAGTTGAAATTGCTGAAGCGTGAAAAGAATTATTTCTTGTACAATATTTTAATTAGCTGTGCTAAATTTTGCTGAGAATAAAGCAGTTAGTTCTATGTATGTCTTACACATTGATAATATAAAAATGATTTGCGAAAGAACACATTGAAGAATTTTTCAATTAAGGCATCCCAGTATATTCATGTGAAATAATATTGATAATTTCCACTTAGAATCGTATTAATATATGGCACCAAACGGCTTTCAGTGCAGATAGATTTATCTGAACTGCAATTAAAAGTGGGTTAGAAAAGAACGTAATACTTAAGTAGTTGGTTGGGAACCTTAATTATGATAGTACTACTCGATAGAAAAAGATTATTAGTAGTTACTTTATATCCTTATGTGTCCAATCATATAATGAAGGGAAACGACCCACAAAGAGTTATGAAACAATGTCAAAGTGGTTATATTCATTCTTTTGGCTCTATGAAATGTGGAATTTTTGAATTTTCCAGGGTGAAGACGGGCGCCCTGGTGATTCTGGACTTATAGGCCTCAAAGGAGATAAAGGCGAATTAGGTCCACCCGGCCCAAAAGGTGATCAAGGTCTTCCAGGTGAAGAGGGTCCACGTGGACCCAATGGAGATATTGGGGATCAAGGGGACCCAGGTTTGCCAGGAGTACGTGGTCCTGTGGGTCAACCAGGTCCTCAGGGTCCAAGAGGAAAACCTGGAAATCAGGGTCCACGTGGACGTAAAGGTGAACTTGGAGAACCTGGCCTACCTGGTTTGCCGGGGCCAGCAGGGCCCATAGGAACATCTGGACCAGAAGGAATGGCTGGCCCACGCGGTCCAACTGGTGTTGCCGGTCAAAGGGGACGCCCTGGTCCGTCAGGGGTTCCAGGCACTGACGGTCTGCCAGGATTTCCAGGTCAGTTAGTGTTACAAGTTTAAACCACAAGATTTTGATTAATTTTAAATTTTCCAGCTCCCTTTATTGACCTGACTTTACCATTCACATCTAACATTCTCACACTTAATCTGATATCTTCACTTCATGATGAATTTTTTTGAGCTAACCGGTTGCATGCAGTTAGCTAAAAGTCCACAATGAAGAGTTATATGCTCTTTATGAATGACTTTGAAAATGTTTCTCAGAAGAAATTTACCCGATCTTCGGGGCAAAACACATCAAAGTTTTGGTTCTTCGCTTTTTTGCTAAACGGTATGAATCTTTATCTTTGAGAGTTTTATTTTTTTTAAGATTACTTGTTTGTAAATGCTAAACTTGTACTAAAATTTCCTGTAAGTTAATCCTAGGTGCCTAAGACCAAAAATTTAGTCTTCAACTTCTACCGTTTAATGGTTCGGATAGTAGTGATTGTAGCCTAATTTTTTTTAACGCTGAT
>OX103971.1:46828840-46972494 GCA_944470395.2 Schistosoma turkestanicum
TTTTTTTCTTATCCTTTATTTGTCGGAATTATCAATAATAGTGTTTTGCTTGGTTAGTATTTTGTGGCATTTAAAATTCAGTAGATGTAAAGTCTACTATTTTCAATTTATAACATGAATTAATTTGGCTTTAATACTTTGTGCATTGGAATAGACTAATAATTTCCGATTTTTAATTGTAGGGCCTCATGAAATAGCTATCGAAAACAATCTTTAGCTCCAAAACTCTTTGTTCTGAATTACTCATTTATGTTTGATAGTGTACAGACGATGGCTAGGAGATTGAATGGAAACATGATAGAAGCAATGTACTCATTTTGAAACATAACTAACTTCCTAGATTTTCAAAGAAGCGAAGAAGTTTATCCATGTTTCAGATGGTGTAAGCGGCGTAACTGTATGTTTCCGAAGAAATAAAGCACGTACAATGAACATTTCTATGTCATCATAATTCCCAGAGAACAAGAATTTAGAGAAATAATCTGTAAACATTAGATTAGAAAATATAAGATTAATGAGTGTTTACAAGATTAGTTCTAGATTTATTTCGTTAATTCTCATGGAAATTTAAAGCACACAGCAAGATTTATTTCCATTTATCAAAATATAAATATCAACGGTTTCCAGGTATAAAAAACAAAGGAAATATCATAAATTTCCAACTCTAAGAAATAGGTTAAATAGAATCGCTAGATTGCTACATATGAATTTACCTGTAACACTGAGTAGTATTAAAGATTACATGTATTAAATATGTATTAAATAACTAAGGCACATGTACTTTATCTCGCTACATTTTCTGCATCTATAAATTGCCTGATAAGTTCAAATAATCAGCAATCTGAATGAGTATTAATACACTTTTATATTTCAAGTTCATTTATTCATCAGAAAATAATAAATTGTGTAAAATTTAAAATCTGAATATAGATTAAGATTGTGTTCAGTGAGTTTTGATACATAATTAGAGCGACTGTCCCAAACAGCCGAATTATAGTCATATTCACATGAGGAAAATACGCTAATTACGGTAGTTACTTGTTTTACAGAAACATTTAAGTTACTAGCTAGTACTTTTTAGTATGAGCATCAGCTTCTAAATGATAGGGCTCTTTCAAGTTTAATTTGGTAAGGACTATCACTCCTTATTGATCATTTAGAAAATACATTTCTCAATCTTTTCACATATCCTGGATATGGATTCCGACCAAATTTGTAATGCTTTAGACCCCTTCAAATTGGATTCTGTAGAATATGTTTAGGACAATTTGTGAATATATTCTACATAATGTACTTGTTTTTGCCTAGATCTACAATGAGGTTGAAGGTGGCATATGAAGAGTCTTGGTTTAGCTTTATTTCTGTAACATCAACAGAAAAAAATATATATCAGTACACTAAATATGGTTCTGATCTTTTTATTTTCACTTTATTTAATTTTCTGGAGAACACAACTAGTTAAATTATCATAGCTACCATAAAAGTAACATCAACAAATTTTTGACTTACTTTATCTGCGATAGCAAGCCGAATGATATTTTCATAAGAGTAAAAGTATTTTCTTCAGGATAATGATATATTCTAGTCGATGTGTATTCTCCGAGATGGGTAATTTAATTGTGAAGATTGAATTGTCTTTCTAGAAAAAGCCATCAGGGCATCGAATTAGATAAATACATTTCACCATATAATTCAATCCATATACTTTCTAGTGAGTGTAAAATTCAGTGGCTAATTTTTAATATATCTAACGGATCGGAAGTTTATCAGTCACTTACCATGTTACGTTCAAATTCTGCCTTCACTTCAAAATAATTATAATCTAGGGTCCAACTGGAGATCCTGGGAAGGATGGTCTGCCAGGACGTGATGGTCAGCCTGGTTCTAAAGGAGTCAGAGGTTCCCCGGGAGTACTTGGCAATCAAGGTGTTCGTGGATTCCCAGGACTCGATGGTATGCCAGGTCGACCTGGGCCAGCTGGTGTGAAAGGTGAGCTGGGACCGGATGGTGAAGTGGGACCTATTGGAGATAAAGGTTATCAAGGTGATGCGGGTATCATTGGCCCAACCGGACCAGCAGGTATGTTTATAAAATACTAGTATATAATTCTACTCTCAACAATGTCTAATCCATGTTATAATAAAAATTATCTTAATACGACAAAACTAATTTTGGAATGCACGCTCAATACAAACTAAGTAATGTTTTGTATATCTCAAATGAATGAAACTAGATGTAATTATAAATACAAATGGCTATTATTAAATATTTGTTTTATTAACTCACAAAATCCGCTTATGATAATTCAATTATAAATTATTAAATTTCCAAGTAATGAAACGTTTTCCCGAGTTCTTACAGTTGTTTTTTTAATATTATGTTGTGAATATATGCGCCCGTCAATCCAACAAAACACTACTGGTTAAGTTTGGAAACTAAACTAAGTAAATTTGTCTGTGTAGTTCAATCCATGCTAACCTTTTATAGGCCAACTTTACCATATCAATTTAAAATGATATGTTAATGTCACGATTCTCCAATAAAGCTAAGACCGAATCATCACTTGATGAAATATTGTGACGATGATTAGAGATAAATCAGTTTCCCTGGCGTTACACTTACATTTGTGAAGTTATCCAATTATATCTTGAAGCGAGAACAATTTCAAAGACATTTTGACATTTCGAGTACTATTTTAATTAATTTGACTGTAAAGGACGTATAAAATAGATTTTTTGAAGTCGTACGTGACATGTATTCATGTCTTATAAAAGATTTTTAATTATCTAGGGTGGTAAATGTATGTTCAACATACTAGGTTATGAAATTATTATTGTTAAATATAACTCAGCTCAACTTTTAAGAAACTAACTGTTAATCTGGCTGTAAATAAATCTTATAAAAATAGTGTATTCTTGGATCATCTCTGATTTATTTTGTGATTCGTACCACCAGTCTCTGGTTTTGCTCCTCACACCCACTCACTGCATTCAGGCTGCTGCTTAGATTTAGTCTGGAGTTATTAGAAGTGGCCAAGAAACCACATCAAGTGTTCATTTAATAGACTTATCACACTTCACAGAATTTAGAATGAAAGATTCACTATAAGCGCATACATAATCTCTAACTAAAAGCTCTGATACTGCACTACCTTGGGCAAAAAAATACCAATCCAGTCCATGTTTAAATTTATCAAGCTAAAGTATTAAGCTACTAATAAGTAGTATACTAACCAATATACATTTTTAATGGCATGGGAAGTGCAAATACTACTTTTAAACCAAAGCATAGATTGTATTCATTTATCTGCTTACTATAAAACTTCATAAAACTGAAGCAAAAGAATGATTTTGGTTGAATACACTTTACTAACTAGCTAAAAGCATTAAATAAACTAACAACCGACCATTAACTTAGTATATTTAAAAATCCACATTGAATATTCCAAAACAACGAACATTTGAGCGAACAGTTGTTTTCAGTAAATTTGTCATTGGGTCAAAATAAGGCTTATGTTAATAAATAAGACAATGTTATATGTTAAGAACAGTGAAATTTCGCAACTATCATGGTATAATTGCTTCAAGATTGTAAACTAGATATTTAATAAAGGTCAAAAAGGCGAAGTTATTGAAAACAATTGTTCGCTCAAATATGGGATGGGATCTCCTCTAGATCCTGTCCCCGCCGATATTTTCCTAGCCAGACTGGAAAATGAACCATTGAAAGATATCCACAATAAGCTAGATTGTTACTCTCGATATAGAAATAACATATTAACCGTGTGTAACAAAAGTGTCAACAGAAACCAAAGCTGGTGAACAGTTTTAATAAAATTTACCTAGCTATTAAATTTACCAGAGAAGAGGAAAACGGTAATAGTATAGCCTTCCTTGATGTCTTGCTTTCTAGAAGGATAGACGGTTCCACAAAATGAAATATATTTGGAAAGAAATCATGGACAGATCAGTTCACACATTTTCAGAGCTGTACACCTGTTCGGTACAAATTAAATTTGGTTAAATACCCCAGGCACAGAATCAAGGTGTTATGTTCTGATGGTAATGTAGATAGGGAAATAGATTAACTAATGAAAACGTTACGAAACAATGGCTATCCAGATAACTTTGTCAAAATAAAACAACTATAAATCTCTTATCGCCCCTTCCATTTCTTTTCGTGTTTATACCTTTCTTAATCTATACATTGATCTTTTCTAATTCACATGATTTTTTATTTTTTATCTTTATTATTTCTCACATTAAATGACCTTTCCAATTTATAAATATTACTATCCTGAAGTATCTATACCATACTAGTTGTGAAATTTCACTATTTTTAGCACATAACATTGTCTACTGCATTGATGTAGGCCTTATTTTAGCCTCCGTAAAATAACACTCTAATTATAGACTTATAATTGTAGAGCCTGATGATAGAGTTGTTGAAAACATTTGTTCGCTTAAATAGTCTTTGTTTTTGAACTTTTATTAAATATAAACTTGAATAAACTTCTAGGTCCTATTGGAGCACGAGGCCCACCAGGTCCAGCTGGAGTCAAAGGCATAACAGGGGAAGATGGTCCTTTAGGATTGATCGGATCTCCTGGACCAAGAGGACCGCCTGGTCGTTTAGGTCCTATTGGACCATTGGGACCGCCTGGTTTTGATGGAGAAAAGGGTGATAAGGGTGCACCTGGACCACCAGGACCAAAAGGCGATAAAGGAGGAGTGGTAAGCATTTTTATGATGATCTTCTAATTTTCATTGATAAATAAATAGTATATTAGAGTATTTCTTAAGAGTTTGTTATAGGTGAAGCAGTTGATAGATTTCTACCTGGTTTTTTGAATTTTTTTTCAGTTACAAATGTTTTTGACAATATTCCTAATGGAATAAATCTTTGATAACTTACATTTTTATAAAATAAATCTTGTTTACTGAGCGCTTTATGTGAAGTATATAATTACTTTATTTCATTAAAAGGGTATACGTGGACCTTTTGGACCAGTTGGAAGTCCTGGTTTGCCTGGAATACAAGTACGTATTTATCACATAAATTTAATTTTTTAACAAAGTTTACTGGATAAGTTCCATCTGCTTTTAAAAACTAAATGTAGGCCCAATCATATAAGCTAGCTATGAGAAGTGAATAGCATTTTATAGGTATTATTAAATTGGAAAACCAACCATGTATCAGAAAAATGTTAGGCAATGTAATGAAAAATGTGAATTTGATCCGAAACATGTAATACATGTTCTTAATTCATTCAGATCATACGTTTACTGGTCAAGAAATTCGATGTAAAAGAGAAGGAAAATTAAATTAATTAATTAATTCATAGTTACAATGGGGATAAATCTATGAAAGATAAATTATAGCAAAGAATAAATAATCTTTTTCAAGATCTCTAGGACAAAAATTGGTTTTCAGATTGCTAAGATCGTTGCAGGATGGCTATGAACTCTCTCTGAACTCACGAAGGTGGGGTGAATATTTTTACGCTCTGGGAAAATGCAGCTAAAAATGCATCTTTGTCAGTTTAAGTTTGAAATCTGTTTTAAGGTCAATGAAACAGCTTATTTCAATCAAAATTTCGGGTATAGCGGAAGATAGTTGTAGATAGTGTATGCTTATCGAAAATTTCGATTCTAAATAAATAAGTAATTGTTTCTCCTAACGTTCCATCACTTCCAGCTATGTAACTTAATTACTTCTTTATACGTGTCTGTCTACACAGATATTTCCAAGTCCGAGAGCTTAGGTATTTTTCTCATGAAAACAATGTTTGGTTGATTAGTACATCTTTTCAACAAGTACTTTCATGGTTTATTTCAAAAGAATAAACTATATGACTTCATTATATATGTGCTGACGTGATGCACGAAATAGTGAAATTTCAGTATAAGCTTGATACAAGTTGTATCCACAACATAGGATTATTGGGGTCATTTAAATAGACAATCTATTAATACAGATATTATTTACTAAACTGATTTTTCTTAATTTTAGATTATTTGTTTAATCCTCAGAGAAATTACATGACTTGCAAACTATTTTCTTTGCATTTACCTTATAATTAAAAAACTCCAACAGAATGACCCAATTTTCAAACTTGTAATTGTGAAAGTTCTGAATACTGAATAACGAAACAACTTGAAATTTCACTATTTAGTGTTATATTTACCTAAAGAACTAAAACTTAACAGCCTACAACAAATATCACATGCTTATCCTCGTTAGGTTCTCAATCCACCATCAATAAAACTTTAATCTTATACTCATTTTAATTTATTCAGGGACCACCAGGCCTTCCCGGACAAGCTGGAGAGGAAGGACCAGAAGGATTAGTTGGTCCAGAAGGGTCTAGAGGATTGCCAGGAGCACCAGGTGCACCAGGAATGGTAGGTGTTACAGGTCTACCAGGAATAGCAGGTGAAAAAGGAGACCAAGGATCACAAGGTCCTATAGGACGACGTGGTTTGCCTGGAGCGGTTGGAGTTCCTGGACCAGCTGGCCAACCTGGAAGTGTTGGTCCACCTGGCCCTGTTGGACAGCAAGGAGAAAGAGGGGCTCAAGGTGAAGATGGACCGCCAGGACCTCGAGGTACTGAAGGCAGTCCTGGAGTACAGGGACCACTCGGACCAAAAGGTCAAGAAGGTCCTCGTGGGCCACAAGGAGTACCTGGTGATATGGGGATGCCAGGACCTGACGGACCGAAAGGAGAGTTGGTGAGTCGTTTTTGTATTTCCAGTGTATAATCAAATTACTTGCATTCTGTATTAAATGTTTACTAAGACATGCGAAAATGTACCTAAACCTTTCTCGGTACTATGACCTCCAAAATCTGGAGTTAGAAGGTTAGTCGTGTATTCAAAATAAAAAATGTCCTGATGAGAATGATAAAAACTGTTACAACAGTTGATTTATTGAGTTGTGCTGTCTTGCTAAGTTCTAGAAGAAATCTACAGTCATTGAATACAGACGTTTTTCAAAAGACGATAAATAAATGTAATGATTCATTGTGAATTTTTACCCGTAGCTGATTAGACTGTCAAAATTTTGAAGCCTAACACACCATTAAAACTTTTATTCAATAAATAAAATAAGCTCACAACTAGACTATCAGTTAATAATGCTTCAGATTAATGACCGATCCGATATGTTTTAGTAAAACAATATGAGCACGTTCTCGGTGTGACCTTTTACTATTCATGAATTCTTCTTATTTAGAGTGCTATCAGTTTTTAAAATAACTTTATACCAATTAAAAGCAATCGTATAAATTGATATCAACCAGAACTTCACCTTCAGTCTTAGAAAATTTCTAAGCAACAAGTTTACTTAGAATATTCCATACTACCTATCAATTCTCTTTGATTTTTACTAGAATGATTATTGATTTTAGGTAAATTTGATTTTGTTAGGTTTAGCTTGATTTGGAATTGTATAATCGAATGACTTCTTAGTAATGAATTAACAATAACTGTTTGTTTATTGTTTGTTTGAAAATTACTGTTACCTACTGATAGGGGAGTGAGATGAATTATATTAAGATATAAGTAATTAATTGATTTATTAAAACTTGTTTTTAGCGTCAAATTGAATTAAAAATTTATCCAGTTTATCAATCGTAGTTTTCACAATATAGTTTTAATAGAGTGATCAAAACTAAGTTGTTTTTGAGAATAATTGATAAATAAACTGTACATATATATTTAAAGAGATTGTTTCGCATGATTTTCGAAGATCGTTATTGTGGGTTAGCATATTTCTATAATTTGAAATTATTTAAATACTGAATGACTGTTTCAAAATCTAAGAACTGACATTTTTTTATTTTAGATAGAAGTTGTACTTTCTATATTGGAAGGAAAAATTTGATGTTTTGTTGCAATCTATTATTTCTTTTGCTTGTATTCAAGATAGAATGAAATAAAAAGCATGTTTATCTAAGGGAAACATTATCTTCCATTGTATCATATGTTTAGGGACCTTTAGGAATCCCTGGACCTCAAGGACCGACAGGACCTCCTGGACCAAAAGGTGTTCAAGGACCAGTTGGAGAAGATGGGTCTCCTGGACCACAAGGTCCTCTTGGTAAACAGGGTTTAAGAGGTCTACCTGGACCTCCAGGACCATCTGGGCCGCCTGGTATGACCGGTCCTCAAGGGCGTACTGGACCTCAGGGTCCCAAAGGTGTAAAAGGGGAAACAGGTGAACAAGGAGTGCCTGGTGAACCAGGACGCGTCGGGCCAATAGGATCCCCTGGACCTCCAGGATCTTTGGGCAGTCCTGGACAGCAAGGTGTACCAGTAAGTAATAATTCATTTTAACCATTTTATTCGAGATGTTATTTTTCTGTACGTAAGGCACAGAGTAGGGGGCAGTAAAATTAATAAATACCTAAGTTATCTAAATTTCAAAAAATAAGTCCCTAGTGAAAATTGTGAGAAATGTATTTCGTCACTCAAAGTGCTTGTATATTGTGGCAGTAGATATATGATATAGTTCCTAAACTTCGTATGCTGCTCGTCCTGATAATTTTTACTAGATAATGCCAAACAGTGTATGAAATTAGGAAGACAAACTGTAAGTGTTGATGATATTTATTATCACACCACACCAATCGCAAAATCACAGGCACACGAAGAGAAAGCAAAACGATATGCAAATGCAAAGGAGAGAGTAAATAGGATTAAAATTTACAGATATATATATATATATATAATAGGAAAATGAATAAGTCATCGAATTATCCAAGCGACTAACATTAGAGCTAGTAGGATGAATGTGTTCAGTTTGTGATCAACTTTCAAGCACACATACTCATATAGACACGACAATAATAAAAGCACAAAGGTATACACAGACTATTCCAGTTCAAATGACACCAAGTTAAATTTAACCCAAAACAAACTCAACTGTATGTGAGGTACTATAATTTAAATAACTTTCTAAAGACAGAACTGACGGAGAAGTGTTTCCAACTCCTGTCGTAAGTGGAACTCTCCAGCTTTATTCTGTCAGCTTTAATTCGAAATAGAAAAAATTGTCTGTGATTTATCACTAAGACTTCATATGTGAAGTGGCTTACTTTTTTCATTTTCGGTTGCATAAATCATATAAATTTCGTAGTGATCTTAAATTATATTTTTTACTTAGCTAATGACAGAATGGCCCTGTAAGGGACTTCCAGACAGAAAATTACAAATAACGGTGAATATATGTCATTGGTATCACTACACCAGAGAACTTGAATTGATCTTAAGCTAGGAATATAAAGAATCCGTGAGAATTTCATCACAATATAGTTGCAAAATTGACCAAAAAATTATTGCCAGCATACCTGCACAAATTCACGAAAACGATCGTGTTGGTAAATGATAATATGAACGGAATTTATATTTAAGTGAATATATTGGCCACTAAGACATCCAATAATTTATTTTACCAAGTTATCTACCTTATTTTATAGTCTAGTTTCAACCGATACCTTCGAAAGTAGAAGACTAACTTCTCATAGCGGTCACAATAGTTATATCGATTAAATGAGGGGTACGCCAATATGGTTGAATTGAGTTGAATTCTGTTCGCATCATCATTAGTTAACCATTATGACCTGATAGATAATGATAATCAGAGTAGTCTTCATTTATTCATCATTAGTTTATTTTTATCTGTATAAACAATCCAATGATAAGATGTTAAGAGAAATGACAAAAAACCTAATTATCATTGATCGATCTCGTGCTTGATGGTTAATTTTTTGACTGAACAAGTAATGAGTAATAGGATAAAAGTTCTTTTTCACTGATAAGACTACAAATAATTGTGTCCTACTAATCAAAACTACTTTTTCTGCAACAAAATAGTGATAGTATTAGTTATAAGACTAAAATTCTTTCTCAATAAATAATGACCCAAGTAGTTCAATATTAGTCACATTACTAAAAGTGAATATGTAATTTAACTGGTTAAGGAAAAGCAGTGTATTTTTATCTTATTGATCTTAAGTTCTGAGTTGGATGATTAAATGAAATAGTTTTTGTTGATAAAAGAAATGACATCGCTAATGGCTAAATGTTGTTTTTCATTTTAAATACCATTAGCGCTGTACGAGGGAAATCAATTTGTCCAGCTCAGATTCAATAATTTTGTCAAGATTGCTACTGTAGTTTAAACACGTTTAAGCTTAACGTTGTTACTGTTGGATTCGCAGTCATGTAGTTATTTAATGTAATGTGATGAATGTTCGTTATTAGGGTCTCTATTGCTTTTCCGATACACACCACTTCTCTTACTAAAGTAAAGATTCAAGGTGTCATCTAGCCTCTTGGTGAAATACTACTGACTGAATATTAATACACTTGTATAATTAGATTTGTTTCATCAATTCAAACAATCACACGGTTAAAATCATAACAATCTTTTCATTAGCTGTTCAATTACTTCATAATTACTATTCAATATATGACATTCCCGAATAATTTATGGTACAGCATTACTTTATGGTCACATTTTCTTTAAGTTAATAATTAAGTTTCATCTGTTCTATCTGTTTTCTCTTTGATCCACTACGTGAATTGTTGGGACTTTTAAACACTTTCTATAACTTTTGACTGATGCACTAGTTAGCTATTTCATCAGAGATTTACAAATACAAATGTACAATTTTAGTAGATGACGTGGTTGGAAAGAAAAGTTTATTTGTTAAAGTGTCTTTATTACTTAATAAACAAATAAATCGTTTAGCTTTGTAATCAGATTAAATACAAATAAAAGTTTCTTATCAATCATTAGTTCACTGAAAGAAGTTAACATTCACTGCAATAAATCAATGACAGTGAACCATTAAATCAATTTAGGAAAGAAGAAATCTAAACATGTTATAAAAATTTAAACTAATTCACCACTGGGCGATAACCAATGTCAGATTAACTAGTTAAATATGTCCGTTTTATTTTTCAAATCCACTATTCTACTTGATCACATAGACTATAGAGTTATATATTACTTGACACTTTAATGTACTTAATTCAATCGTTGGATCCAACTTTCTCTTTCATGATATTTATGGCTATCAGTCTGAATAACTAATCGAAACAACATTGATCACAATGCAGTAAATTAATAACAGACGTAATCCAATGTTCAGGTGATTATTTATAGCTAGAATACATTATCTAGTGAGTTTTTGAGTAATCTAGGTTTACGAATCATTTGTCGACTAATCCTATCCTTATCGCCCGCTATGTTAGTTCATAAGGTAGAGTGCTACTGGTTATCGAGCCACCACGTGAAAGTATAGATTAGTGACATTTATGGTAACCCTAAAACTGAGTGATTTGAATAATAAAAGTCAACAATCAAAACTTCCTAGGTTTGAGATTTCTAAATTGTTTTCTTTGGTAGCACATTCAACTCAAGCTTATAAAACCTTCAAAAAGAATTGCTTATTTATGGCATAAGTAAAAAAAGAATATCTTTAAATAATGCTATATGTCATTGCTTTATAATTTGGCGCACGTAAATAATGAATAGTAATGTATTAGCTAACTTATGTGAATAGATATACTAAAATAATTTATTTAGAAACAAACATAATCTTAATTGATAGAGATAAAATAATTTTATGCAAATAAATGAAAATTACTTTAATAACATCTAATAACAAACTAAAAAAAATAAGGATATCAATTCCAATAAATGGTCATGGAAAGAAACGAAACAGTTTTACCCTCCAAACCCATACTTTAGTACTCCAAGTGCTTTAAGTGAAATAATTCTCAATTCATTTACATGCTGTACAGTCTGAGAAACGAATCCTATTTCTGGATACTTTGAATATGACACTGATATAGTAGCTGTAAAGCGATGCTTACATTTTATGTGATTTTGTAAATCATCACTTGATTGGTTATCTAAGCTGGTCGGTGGAGTTCAATTAACTTGGAATATTTATTTTTTTTTAATAAATATTAATCATTTACCGAAAATATTCAGTCATGCAGTCAGTCAGTCAGATGCAACGTAGAACTTTGTACATAAGTACATCAGTTCATGTTGCCATACCACATCAGCACAGAGAAGTAATCGTCAATTCAAATCCAATAGTAGAAGAGGTAGTAAAGGTATTAGGAGTAATCGCACAGGTTAGAATTAGAAGATATTATTCAAGAAGTATGATTTAATGAGAAAATTTTGGTAAGACAAAACTAGATGTGTTGAAGAATCCAGAAGATTAGCATTTGAGAGAACACAAAGAATAAATGCACCGGCGCCATTGCGAACGATTTTGAGCCATGTCCCGACCGAAGCTGCTCCCGACCGAAGCTGCTACCTTGACGTGGTGGTCGGGCTTGCCTATCGTGATGACCCAACCAGTCATGCACAAAATACGTAAATTTAAATAATGAGAACAGTCACATTGACACTTATAAAAGTTATGTACAAATAGATGCTGTAACAAAAAATAATCCAAACTAACATTGTTGATAATCTGCACCTTATTATTTAATGTAGAAATTCGAAACTGAGTTTTAACATAATAACAAAAAAAGAGAATGTTTTACCAAATAAAAATATAATCATTAAGCCTAATAATTACAAAGTACATTAATCTAAACTGTACAATAACAAAAAAGAAATCGCTTAATAAAGGTGAATAAAAAAGATAGAAAAAATGAGGAACAACTTCGAAGAGTACATACAATCTAGAACGAACAATCTGCATTAAGTTGAACTGTTAACATTTATTCAATACTTTAGAATTATCACCTTCAAGAATATTGATCATGTATTCATAAAATCGGTAAGTGTGTGAAATAATTGATTTTTAAATCGATTGTAACGGCATGATTACTTTATTGAATATGATGAAACAATGTTTATTAAGACGAAATAAGTGAAGTGGATATTGTTTTCTTTCTAATGCTGAATCTTATAATTTTTCTGATCTCATTTTTTGAAACTTACTTTTAGGGAGTAATGGGAAAACAAGGCAAAACAGGAGAACGAGGACCAGAAGGGCTACAAGTAAATCAATTCTTGTAATTTTTTTATTAGCAAAGGTTCTAGTTATTACGTTGAATAAATAGAAGAATATTTTAGCCCTGTTTTATTTTATTCATTGTTTAAGCCTCTAATATGTATTATGGGTAATGTTTGTTTTTTTAGAACCAAGAATGATATCAATGCTTCTAGATGCCTTGTCTAAAACCATCTTTAACTCATTGACATAATCTAATCAAGGTCGAATTAACTGGTAAACATGTTGTCTCTAGATAAACTGTATGTGATTTACAGTTTTTGTTTGTCTACCAACAAAATCTATCTTTGCTATTGAATATTTTCAGGGAAAACAAGGTGACCCTGGGATACAAGGCGACCGTGGTCCAAAAGGTAGCAAAGGGACCTATGGTCCAGTCGGTCCTATGGGGCCTCCTGGACCGAAGGGTGAACAGGGTGTTCCTGGACTTGAGGGCACACGTGGAGTGATTGGTCTTAAAGGAGAAAGGGGTCCTGTCGGACCTATTGGAGATCCAGGACAGCCAGGTCCATCTGGACCAACTGGTCCCGAAGGTCCAGCTGGACATCCTGGTCCACCAGGTTAGTAAATGAATGCCAATTCATTGACAGAAATTTTAACTTCATGAGTTTAATATTTTACACACTATCTTTTATAATTTTCCACAGTGTACTCTATACACAAAAATAGCTGGTAATCTTACCAAGTTCCGTTACACAAAAAAATTATAAACTGTTTTATGGTTAGAAGCGGAACACCCGTTTAGTCTGAGACGAAGCATGAATTGTAAACAAAAAATTCGAAAGTTCAATAAATGTACTATGCTATACAGTCAAAATTTTTCCAATCAACTACTAATAAAGTGCCCATTCAATAGTCGTAGAGAAATATCTCTTATACTTTAAAGTATAATTTTAGTAAATAAAACTATACACTGAATTATGTAAAATCATTAAAACACATTCAATAATGTTGATTTAGAATCCAAAATGAAATATAACTTAACAACTATTTTATTGAGTCATGATTTGTAGTTATGAACAATTAACTTTATTACACGTCACTTACTATTTCAACAGTACTCAACATAAATTGAGATTACTATAAAATTTTATAGATTTAAATGTTTCAATTGAAAAAGGTAATTGCATTTTTGAATGGTTTATGTAGGTGCTGCATTATTACTAAATATATGAGCTTTCTTAAAAAATTAAACTGAACCCTCTTTCCTATTCATAGTGATTTTGTGTTAAATTTATTTTTCTTTTATAGGTTTACCTGGTGTCCCAGGTCGAAAAGGTTCTTCTGGTCCGGCAGGACCACCGGGACCTCCGGGTCCAATTAAAGTTTTGGATATGAGTGAAGGTTATTATAAGTTTGAAGATACACCCAGAGTGAGACGTAGTATTTCAGATGCTTTATACCAGAATCAATATTATTCAAAACAGGATCCAGGTAAGTTATTTTACCAAACGATCAAATAGATGAATTTTCTAATGACATTATTTTTTCTCTATGCAAGATTTCAAATCAGTCGACATTTATTTTTACTTCATGATTACACACATATGATAAAATCTTGATACATTTTTTAAGACACTAACTTTAACACACCTTTAGCTATCTACATGAATGACCCTCTCATTTCTGTAATAAAAAAGACAATGCTGAAACAGATATTCAACTTTAACCTCATTCATAAACCCTTTAATTTAAACGACTAATTATTGATGTACAATGAATGAATGATGAGATGCTACAACCCTTATCCTTAAACAAAAAATGGGGGTCAACGGTTAAGACAAAATTTTCTCTTAAAATATCTGTAATAAATGATTTATAAATCAATAAAAATAAGCCGAATAACACTTTTTTGTCAAATTTAACAAATTAAATAGACCAAAAAAACCTCAGGTCACAAATTGTATTAATCACACTGAGTCCACAAAACATGCTTCAGTTCATGTTTATAGATTTTATACCGTTGAACTAATTTCGTTATATGTTTGAAATTTAATAAGTTTTTAAAACAAATTAAACATTTTTGAATTGTCTACTGGAAAGTTTGTTTCATCATTTCCTCAATCGAAATAAATGTGCTTACCTAGAAATATCTAAAATATATGATGTATCTTTACAAATAGAAAATCGGTGTTCCAATAAAGCGGGTAATTTTTTTTTTTGAATAGTATCTAATATCTACGCTTTAAGCATTTTTTTTAAAAAAATAGATCAAATGAAAAGCATACAGAGACAAACGCTGAATTGTAAATTAGTTGCAGATAGACATTTTCCATAAAGTTAATTCAACCTAGATCATTCAGCTGTTTTATATTCTCACCGATGACTTGTTTTTAAGTTTAGCCGGTAAATCCAGGACCTGTGAGTTCAGTCAAATCAGATGGGTATCGGTAACTTTTAATAATTCTAAGGTTTTTATCACGATCAAAGTCGGAAAACTTTAACTAATGGACTTAGGTCCATTTACTGAACAAAATCTTTGTTGTAAAAAATTTAATATCCTGTTTTCAACAATGCATGAAGTAGCATGAATTCACTATTGGTAGTAAATTAAGATTCGATACGGTAAGAAAATGTGTCAAATCCTCTTATTAAATTGTAAATTTGTCTTTAACACTTCACAATTGTATATTTATCATTCATATGCAACTATGCATAGTTCACAAATACTAACTCTTCTGAAGAAAAAAACCGATGATTAACCGAAATAATGTACGAGTAGGTTACTAGTCAATTAGCTGATTTTTCTCGAACGTTTTTAAAACAATTTGGTTGAAAACGAAATGACTTCTTAAACATTCATTCTCAAAGTGAACAACTGTGACAGAAAGGAAGTACCACGATTAGAAATCCTACTTTAAGCTGAATTTTAGTTTATAATAAATTAAATGACACTTTTCTGAACAATATAATTCTTTGAAATTTGTAATCTTAAAGTTTGAATATAATCTTATTTACATAATTTTTTTTACTACCAATAACAATTCTGTACAACTAATTAGATGAAAGTATTACACCAAATACATTACCATCAGTTGGTGCAGTACTACGTCGTATATATGCAAGAATTGAAAGTTTAGAAGCGTCTATGAATAGTTTTGAACGTCCTATGGGTACACAACAAAATCCAGCTAGACATTGTCGTGATATATTTGAAGCTGCTGAATTTCCAGAAACTTTCAAATCTGGTATTTACTGGATTGATCCAAATCTTGGTTCACCAACTGATGCATTCACGGTTGAATGTCGATTTCAGAATAAAGGAAATGTTGCTGAAACATGCATCAAACCAACTGAAGATACAAAAACAGTAAGTGGGAACATTAATTTTTTTTATTTTATTTTTCATCTATAAACAAACTATCTGTTCTCAAAAAAAAAACGTTTCTTTCCAATAATCAAGTTAATAATTGATGAAATATCATAACAGATGAAATATATATGAAAATATATGTTTACCACTTATAATTATCATAAAAACTAATAACTGAAGTGAACTTTAAAGTCATTCAGCTATTTATGTCATACGGTATGCTTACCCGATAGTCGCTTGATTGTTAAATCAATCAACGATTCATGATTATGTCCCATGTTCAAATTCCATTCAATCTACTTAAGCTTATCTTTCTGGCCATTACCATGAATTGCCAGATGTCAAGTTTTTTTTTCTCAAAACCGAACAAATGAATCTATTACTGTCCACTGAGTTACGTTATATTTGCATTAAATATTTTTTGGGTTAATCATTTCACCTTTAATCGTAATTTCCGTATAACAGTAATGTGCGGCCGCCAAAATTATCTTAAGCATATCGATAAACTGTTAACTAGATGCTTATTTAAACCACCAGTGGGAAATACAGATCTTCCTGTGAAATTGTTTACTTGAATCGGAACATCTACTCCTTATTCTAAACATATTATTATTCACTAGCTATGAACTTCCCTAAAAAGTTATTATTCCACTAAACGCATTAATTCATTTTTAAGATATTCTTTTAATTTATTTTCTATAGTAAACCTTCCTCAGATTGATTTAATGCATAACATTCTGTCCGTCGAAGAACGTCGATTTCCTCAATATTACAGGTTTTCCTTGCTGACTAGTGCCTAATAACATACATTTTTCTGGTTACCGTGTTTACGAAAAGTTATTTTTTTGGTGGGATGGGGTCACCGACCCCATGCCCAACCCTCCTCCTTTACCCGGGCTTGTGACCGGCAAGAGCCCCGAAGGGTCTGCAGGCGTAGTTCACATACAACACTAGTCTAGGGTTTCTTGTTGACTACTTCAAACCACCTAACATCTCAACATGGATCACGTGATGTCAAATTGTTTAAGATCAGTGACCAAACTGCAACCTGATTGATAGGATTCGATCAGCACTAAATGACTAAACATGAACAACATTAGTCACTAATCTGTGCTCGATCAATTGTAAACATATGAAATTTATTTATTACTGATTCTGAAAGATTTTTATATCAGTTTTTCACTATGATATTTTTTATTATCCAATAAATAGTGTTATAGAAATCTCAACAATTTTAAACTCCTATTAAAATGGGATTGTCGAAGAAAGATTAGGCAAATAACTGTCCAACCATAATTCTAGGTTATCAAATAAGTTCAGTACATTGAAACTAGACACATTCAATCAGGTCACTGATTTCAATCATTCAATAGATAATTTTTTTAATACCTTTATATACTTTTTACTTAAAACACACCAAATTATTATTAAGCTCATTTCTCTTGTTTGACTAATATATTCAAACCACCAACATTTGTTTTTGAACTTTAATTTTCTTTACAAATAATGATACCATTGATGAATTAGGTCGCTTAATTTAATTGTATTGCGCTAATCGAATAATGATGTGTCTACTTGAAATAGTTAATATTGTAAACAAAAAAAACCTCTTCTGGTTGTTGTGACGACAGAAAAATGTATATTTAGCTCAGTGAAAAATTGTTAAGTGATGCTTCAATAAACTAATTAAGTAGGTAAATGACAAAAATTCTTAATTTGTCTATAATTGAGAAGTGTAATGATTATGCAGATTGTCAATTTTCGTATTGATCCATTTTTGTTTTCACTGAAACCCTGGTAGGCGAACTTAAGACAGTTTGGTACATTAAATAAACTAATCTCTTAACTCATAATTTATTTCTCTTATGGAAGATATTACAACTTTTAATCCCAAGTATGATGATAAATGACATTTCATGTTTCAAACGACAAACAAACAAAGCATTGTCTAACTGAGCTGAAACTAAAGCTTGATTGGTGTTTAGATTTGATTGTTTCTCAATAAAAGAGATGAATCATCTTAGATAATCACTGAAAGTTAATAAACCGATGTTTAGTTCAATCAAGACGCTCTTCAACTTTGGGTATCCATAATTCCACCAAGGATTGAGCTCAAAACCCTACATGGTTGAACTCTATGGGTTACGTTTATCGAACTAAAATCGAGTCATGAAAAAAGCCATAAAATTCAACCATCTCCTCAACTGCGCTGAACTAATAGTGACTAATTTCGAGACCTGATTATCGAATTTCGAGTAGGAAGCTGTGACCAATGGAGTCTAGCTATGTAAAATAAGAGGTAATTATGCACCAATGACATTGGAAGATGGTTACACGATATAACTATTCCAATGAAGTTCGAAATTTAGACCACTGGATGTCAGCTAAGTGATCTAGAGGTTAGATGATCGACACGAGATCTGAAAATCCTTAGCCCCATTCTTCGTAGGATCTTCAGTGAGCTCTGATGAAGATTTCTGTATACTCAGGTAACAAAACCTTTCGGTGATTCACGATTTTCAACGAGCATCTAATTAAGATCAGTCTGTAATGTAAAACACGGAAGTTTCTAGGTTGTAAATTTCGTCCTGGCTTTAATTTACAATATTTTTTTCAATCATTTTTAAACCAGCACTATCTTGAATAAGTCAGTCTTTCAGATGCAACATAGAACGTTGTACAAACGCACATATGCTCAAATCGTTATACCTCGTTAAAACAGAGAAATAAAGTTGACGGGCCAAACCCCAGAGCAGTTGAGGTAGTAGAAAATATTAAGCATTAAAGATATGCTTTAAGAAAGTATAAACAGAAAAATTGTGAAGAATTAAAAAGCTGAGAATGGATTCATTTGCATCGTTGCAAAACAATTTTGAGCTATGTCATTCAAAGTCAGTAAGCACCGGTCATGAGTGTCTCGTGGACCCCAACCAGATGATCTACATCTACTAAAATGGCTCATTCCAACTTTCAGTGACTTCGTGGATTTATACCATGTTTTGGTTTGACCACATCTAGCTCTCTTCCAGCCTACTTCTTCATTATACAACATTGCCCGTTCATGTAGTCGTTTAAATCCACTAATTTTTCCAAACCTCTTGGTTATATTTACTGTTAGCTATCACTATTGTTTTTACAGCCTTTTTGTATCAGTTAGGTTGGACTCTAAGGGGGTTTCTTGCTGTGCTGAAATATTTCTATCATATCCAAGATTTTCAGCTTATGAAAAAAGAACTGCCCATATCTTCTGTTTTTAAACTATCGTTTAGCTTTTATCAACTTTCTTATAGATCATTTTACCAAAATAACCCGAATAGTTTTTCAAACTATCCAAAATGAACTGAAAATCACCAGACTTTTTATATATTAGTCTTTGTATGTAGTAGGTATTTTTTCTGCCTAGATTTTCTCTCAATGAGCTGAATGGTAACAATGAAGTGTCATTTACTATGATAATCAATTACTTATCTAAACTTTAGTATATTACTTTATCTGCCTTGACTGTCAAAGCTTTATTATACTCTTGTTAGCTTCATAAAACTCAGATTTATATGCGAAATAATAATTCATTTAATATTTATAATTTTCGGTGGCATTCAAATTCGTAGAAATTTCTGTTTAAATGGACTTCAATCTATTAAAACTTTTGTTAATTTATTTTGGCTGTTTAATTATTCACTTTGAAAAAGTGATTTGCATCAAGTCACAAAACGTCAATAAGTTAAATTTCTACTTACTAAGATATCGCCAAATCTTAAAATTATTTTATTATCATTATTAACTTTCCACCTAATGCTAAATATATTTGAAACTTTCAAGTTCAACTTTGGTACTGATACCTAAAAATAATTCATTCACACTAAAATCTGGTGCATACGACTGATAGTTAAACATTGTTAAGTTGATGTGATTTCTTGAGAATGCCTAGTGAATAATTACTAACTAGTTCGTTATGTGGAAAAAAAGCCTTTTGAATTTTGGTGGCGCTTACAGGATCACGTGTATGTTATTTTTATTTGTTCTTTTAAAAACTGTATATTTTCTCTCAATTTAGATGACTCAGAGTACCTGCTAAGTTTATACATAACAAAGAAATAACAATAATTTATGTGTGGTCCCGCATAAAAGTATCAAAACATTAAATCACCATATTTCCAATAATGATTTTAACTCAAACGTTTTCATCATATTCTCAGAATTGATTCATTAAAACTCTATCATAATTCATGATTTCTAGCCTTATTCATTACTTCTCAGTTAATCAATTAGTTTACTATCGTAAAAAGTGTAACTGCTAATCAGCTGATAATCGTTGTTGTTTATTCATGTTTTCAGCAACCTCTTACTAATTTTGTTAAAACAAACAATTCAGAAGACTGGTGGATTTCACATTTAAAGCAACAAAAACAAAATGGAACAATGCATAAAACCCAAGTGATTTTTCATTCTCAATGGTTTCTCCTATGTTTTATCTTGATTAACATTTTTGTTATTGATGTTTTTACTAGGATTAATTCCTACAGTTTTTTTAATATAAAATTAATAAGTTATTCTTATAACAAGTGTACTAGGAACAAATAAAATAATGGCTGAATTTTTTACACATTTGAAATCGTCAATCAATCATTGATAGACCACCATTAGAAACCTGGAAGCACTGGACGGCCGTTTCGTCCTGGTATGGGACTCATCAGCAGTGCGCATCAACGACTCCTGCACCTCACAGGATTCGAACCCGGGACCTTCGGTATTGTGCGCGAACGCCTAACCATCGTCCAGTGCTTCCAGGTTTCTAATGGTGGTCTAACAATGATTGATTGATGATTTCAAATGTGTAAAAAGCACAAATCTCCAAAGCTCTAACTGAAAAATGGCTGAATTGTTGCATACAGTCCTAACTACCAACATTCATCAAATGACTAAATCGTTGTAGAATCACAAGTAGAAATAAAACTGTCGGTTTTAGATTATACCCTGAGTAAAATGAAAAAAGCATTGTGTTGTTAAAAGATAATCAAAAATATGTTAATCCAAATCATTTCATACTGAATGAAAATAAGTATGTTGCGAAAACCAATATACATAAAACCAACCTACAGAGACCAACATACGAAATTCCAGAGTTGTGGGCTTGTGTGTAGAAAGAGGAACACGATGCATTCTCTATTCCCAAGAACTAGACGCATATGAGCGAAGGATACGACTAATCAAAAACTGAATTAAATCTAACTAACACTTATGATAAAAAGCTACCCGCTCAAGTTCATTGACAGAAACCTAAAACCAAAAGGTCAGATTGAAATAATTCTCATAGCTCTTAAGAAATTTTTATACATAAACACTAACTTTAAAAGGATATTGCAACAGAGGTGTTGAGAAACAGATTATCCAGATCTCTGAGAAGAACTATTTATTAGCAGAGATCAAAATCCAAATGGGAAAGCCTCAAGGATAAACTTCCCTTTTTGGCCACTTCAGTGAGTATTTATTAGTTTACTTGCTTTTATGGAGCAGGTTGTATTGACCGTACAAAGCGCGCACTTGTCAAACCACTGTCTGAGTACTACCCTTGTATGACCATCTAAAGGGGGACTGTAAGTTCCTTAACAGTTCAGTCCTTAAACATATGATCAACTTTGATCACATACGATCAAGAGAATCATCATTCGAAATTATTTGTGAAGTCAAATGGACTGGTTCCTAATACCAATTTCTTTCATAAGTCTAATTAATTGTCTATGATCATTTAAATATATTCAAAATCTCACACATATCTAGGCCACTTTCGACTGTAGATATCATTCTTATATTCACCCACAATCATTACTGATATTGACTTCATCAATAATCACCTTTATTAGTGTCCCTTATTTGCCATACCTAAATGTTTGTTAAATAAATGTGTAACCAAAGCGTTAATATATCACAGTCCTAATAATCTTCATCTTCTGATTGTGTTGTGTTAAATTCATCAAAAGGACTAATTGTGGAAGATTGCTTTGTATTACTGACAAGTAATAATTTTTCATATTATTTTCATTTCATTATATATTTAAGCTATACTATGCACCAATAAATCAAATTCGTTATCTACAACTATTACATTCAAAAGCTGAACAAGTTATCACTTTCACATGTCGTAATACACCAGTATATTTTGATGTGAAAAATCAAAATTATAAGAATGCAGTAGTTGTGAAATTATTTGATGAAAATGTAATTGATACTTATGAAGATAGACGTACACGTGCTATCGGTGGAAGCATTATATTAGATATCAAGGTTAAAGATGAATGCATGGTAAGTAGTCACTGTTGATAAAGCCAATTAATTTGATCATCCATATTTCTGTGAATTTAACTTAGATTAATTTTTATACAATTTTCGATTGCATATCTTTTTAAACGATAGTCTTTATTAATTGTTAATAGAAAAGTTCAGTAGCGAAATCAGAGATCCATCTCTGTATTAATCAATTAATTTTAATTACGACAAAGAACGAATGCCAACATAAGATTTGTGCATATTTTAACTACTAGTTCTCACATCCTCTACTAGACGACAGTGAAATTTGATAACGGGAAACAAAGTACTGGTCTTAAACAATACTTATTTTGTATTAACTGTCTTTCAATAACCATTTCGATTGTTAGTATTTTTGTTATTTAAACTGAACAACAGAAGCATATTTGAAAAAAAGATTATTGTTTATATGAAATATTATCTAATACTGGCATATCATTTTATCATAGTATTTATCAGTGATCAGTGAGTTTTTTTATTTACTAATCTAAACAGTTAGTTTTAAATGTCCCGAATAACTGTTACACTATAAACTGATTAACGGTCTTTTAAGACGGTTTACAGTGGTTGAATAATATTAGAAGCCTAAAACCAAAGAAGTTTATGGTGAGACAAATATTGTAAAAGATACACAGTTCAAATGGATGATTTTGATAGTGTGATACTCTATGAGCTAGATGGTTTTAATTAGAAACCTTTATCAACACTCTAGATAGCATTAACAGAAATAAGTAACTGATGTGAAAACTACTATATTTCTAAGCTAATTTTAGCAATCCCATATGCTTAGATTTTGTTAGAAATTTAAAGGGAACTACTCAAAATAAGTATAAAAAAACTACTTTTCTACTGTCTGTGACAAATTAAATAACTAGTAATTTTTGGTTGTTCACATTTTCAACTCATCTTATCAATATTTTGTTGATTGTTTATTTTAGGAACGAAGTAAACAGAAAGCCAGTAGTGTATTTGAATTTGTCGCGCGTAAACCAAACCTACTTCCTTTAGTTGATATTCAATTAAAAGAGTTTGGTGAAAGTGATCAAGAAATTGGATATTATATGGATGCTGTTTGTTTCAGTTAAATTTGTCATCATTGCTATTTATGATGTAATCAATAAATAAACTATTATTTAAGCTGAATAATCGTATGCCTTTTTACTTGTTATATATATTAGGCGAAGAAATTTGAAATATATTGCATAAAATGGTTTATTGTTTTAATTATTCACAGCTCCTTATATTGTTTATAATCTGCTATATATCGATTTTATAAACGACAATTTTCGCACATTTACCAAGTAAGGACACTTTTAAGATTTCGTTCTACATATCAATAGAAAACAAATCACCAAAACAACTCAGTACATATGTACTAATAGGATGGTTTATAGAACTACATGTATGTTCTAGTGTAAGAGTATAATTAAGACTGTACAAAATTGAAATATCAGGCTACAAGGTTGAAGGAAATCTTAAGTCTACTCCTGGATAAATATAATATACAAAATTCGTAAATAACTTCCATATGGTATTTTATGACTCACTAATTTTTGTGTAATTACTTTTAACGACACAGCAGATTTAATGTTTTGGACAACTGGGTTGTTCAAGATAAACAAACCTGATGGAAGTTACATACAGTCTAGAAGAAATCAGCATAGGAATGAAGAAGAACGAGAGTTAACTTTGTGTTACTAATGCTTTATTCAAATTTACAACTTGAAACACTGTCAACGACTAAGCCTAACCAGTATTTCCAAGTTCCACAATACTAGTACTCTTCTGAAGAGTGCTTAGTGGAATTTGAACTTGATGGAATCAAAGATTTAAAAAGTAGAACAGAATAAATAAAAATTTTATCCACAAATTCCACAGAATAGTGCATGTCATGACAGCAGTTAACTCTTAAGTGATATGTCGTGTGATAATGAGCCGTGATTGATCATTGAGCGAAATGGGTATATCCATTTATTGTCACAAAAGAAAATATTTTATATTTGACTCTGATTCACTTGAGATTTCTGATCGGATTTCACCCTGTGTAATTGCTAGTAATTTACGTCAATAGAAGAATCCGACCAGTTCTGGAATGTATGTTTAGATTCTGATCACACTCCAAACTAACCATATTCTTTGGCTGTGTTTTATAGGACTCGGAAATTTCACAAGATCACCTAAGGTTTACTTTTAAGACTCTGATGTGTGAAGTATATCTCAGTAACAGCTAGAGAAACACTTAAAAGATCATGTAAATGATATTCACCACAAAGTATCTTTGTACGATATCCAGATAACTATGAAAACAGTGACGATATCTATCAGCGATTTGAAATGAAAGGCCAAAAAAGATCATTTGATTCCGTCGGCATCCACTGAACTAGAAGAGGTGGTCAAGAACTAATTTTCTCGGTCTCCAAACACGATAAGGAATGAAAGCAACTTAAACACAAAATTTGTACTCAGTGATCACGAATGAATGAACATCATGCTGAATATGAATATGCGTAATAAGAAGTACAACAAAGTGAAATAAAAATAGTGATTTTTACCAAGCATAGGATACATAATATAACGTGTAGCATTAATGATCAACACAACCTTATGCTTCGTTTCATAAACTTATCAGAATAGCATTAAATAATCCTGGCACAAAGTTTTTCACTAGAAATTTTATTTTCGTATTCTCTTAGTAAAATTAAGAAGTTTTATTTCAGTTATACATATTCATGTTCGGTTTTCTCATGTATGCAATACTTCTGAATAGAAAAAAAATGTTTAAAGCCTAAATAAAAATGCATTGATTTTCATAACAATGACAATAATCTCTTTATTCTTGATAGACTTCTCAGCAAATATATATATATATATATATATATATATATATAAAACTAAACAAAATCTTTATCAGAAAATAAAAATCTTAATAACAGTGAACTTATTGCAGGTTCGAGAGTATGTTTATAATAGGGCTAGATCTCAAAAAAATGATAGTCCAAATATACAGAAAATTATTAATAATTTTACTATTAAATGAATTACAAATATTTGGTCTCTTAATTCGAAATTCACATCTAATATTTAAATGCACGTGTAAACTCAATCTCTTTTTGATGACACATACAGCTACTCTTAACTACAATCCGAATGTGATTAATAGCTCTCATCAAATAATTTTATCACAATATATGCCAGTAAGACAGTAAACGTAAGATTTTCTACACAATTCTCTAAGTCACTTTCACTCAGTCATTCATTTACAGCGTAGAGATTTGTACGTACGTACAAAAGTTCAGGTTGCCATACCGCATTAGCACAGAGACGCAACTGTTAGTTCAAATCCCATAGTGGTAGAGATAGTAGAAATATTAGTAGTAATCGAGAAGACTAGGGTTCGAAGGAATTATTCAAGAACTATAATTCACTGAGGTAACTTTGAAAAGAGAAGGATAGGGGTGGTGAGGAATCCAGAAGATTAGAATTGCAGAGAACACAAATAATGGAGTGAAGCGGTCTACACGTTCGACTACTTCACTCCCTATCACCAGTTCAGGTGGCGATGCAACCCAGTCTTGAAGCAACATTTTGCGTTCCGAGGGGGAACACCACATCCCAAAAATGCTTGTATTGTTGCTTAGGGTGGTCAGCGACACATTCTAAGTCAATGAGCGAGCCTCCTGGTAAAAAGTTCACCCCTGAAAAGTCAGACGAAGATAATGTTAATTCCAAAAGCACATCAACGACAAAGTTAAACAAGAATGAAGAGAGTGGACAGCCCTGACGGACACCACTTGAAGTAAGGAATTCCGATGACAGTTAGTCATAAGCTCTAACTCGACCATTAGTGTTCAAGTAGAGATCCTGTATAAGGTTATTGTACTTTTCTGGTATATCTTTTAATAAGAGACACTGGTACAGTGCCTCACAACCGATAAGGTCGAATGCCGCCTTAAGGTCGAGAAATACTACTATTGTGGGACATCTGAAGGAGTATCTATCTTTCAGGACCTGACAAAGAGTGAATATTTGATCTATACATCCGCTTACAGGTCTAAAACCAGCCTGGTTTTTTCGAGTCTCAGTCAGTCAGTCAGATGCAACGTAGAACTTTGTACATAAGTACATCAGTTCATGTTGCCATACCACATCAGCACAGAGAAGTAATCGTCAATTCAAATCCAATAGTAGAAGAGGTAGTAAGGGAATTAGAAATAATCGGAGAGGTTAGGATTAGAAGATATTATTCAAGAAGTATGATTCAGTGAGAAAAGTTTAGAGAGTCGAAACTAGAGGGGTTGAAGAATCCAGAAAATTAGCATTTGAGAGAACACAGAGAATAAATGCACTGGCGCCATTGCGAACGATTTTGAGCCATGTCATTCAAGGTCTCTAACCATCGATTATTATCATCTCGCGAACCCCAACCAGGTAGTCGACAATTACCGACATGGCTAAGTCCACTCGTCAATGACTTCATGGATTTCTGCCAATCTATCCGATCTCCTGGTTTGAGAATAAATGATACAGCTATCCTTTTCTGAGATAGTTTCGCTAACAGATGGATTTCTGATACCGGTTTCCTCGATAAGTCGCAACAGTTGTCTACCGTTAACTATTATCACTGACTTTCTCATCTCCCTTGCTTTTGCTACCCACCACTATCCGCAATCATTACGTGGGCCTTTTATTAGCCCGCGCTTAGGCTGACTTCGCTCTTCCTCATGTTGAGAGCCAGGTAAGATGAGTTTACGAGCGTCTATCAGTTCGATGGATGCCATTGAGATCCATGGCTTCTTCCTAGACTTCTGGCTTACCTTACCAGCAGGTATCACTGCTATTTCCACAGCTTCTTTGATATCATTCCAAACTGCCTCCGGATGGGAATCACTTACATGGCCGCGCAACTGATTTCCTAATTTGTCATGAAATGTATCCTTAGCTATGCTATCATTAGGTAGAACCCTAAGAGGTTTCCTTGCGGTATCTTTCCTACGTCCAGTAAGACGCAAACGAATACGTGCTCGCACTAGAGCATGGTCTGAATCTGAACATGTGCCCCAGAACGAGCAACAGTCTTCTATCGATCCCCTCTATCGGTGGCTGATAGCGATGCAATCTAGTTGCGTCCATCGTTGGGTCGACTTTGGAGGTCACTAGGTCAGGAGATATTTCTCCTGATCCTTAAAGTTAGTGTTTGCTAGAAATTGGCACTTATCTGAGCATAGCTGCAACAGACGGTCGCCATTGTCTGTTCTCTGAGCCACGAGACCATAACATCCACGTAGATGTCTTTCCTGCTCACTAAGTCTACCTACTTAAGCATTAAAGTCACCAGCCATTATTACTACATCACAGCGCCTAGCTTTTTGGAAGAGGTCCGAAAGCTTTCTGTAGAACTCGTCTTTCACATCGTCTGAACTGCGGTCAGTGGGGGCATAGGCAGATATAACGAAGAGGCAACGGCGAGTGTCCCTATCCTTCCGAGTTCTTAGTGTCCCGTTTAGTCGGACAGCGCAAAAGCGACTATCTAATGGGATCCATTCTAGGAGAGCTAGTTTAGCTCTACCACTCAATGCTATACCTACACCAGCGAGGCCACGGGAAGCAGCAGTAGGGCTTCCAGATACACGAATAGTAAATCGAGCTTTTTCTTTATTTTTACAAGGTGAAATCAGATTAATAGTTTTACTAGGATCCCGCATGCGCTTTTCTGAGACGCAGCATACATCGACTGAGCGAGATTCTAATATCCTAGCTAAGGAAGCCTGTTGCCCTATTTGACACAATGTCCGTACACTAAAAGCTCCAACATGCAGTCTAGAACGGGGTTTCAGGAGACCAGGAATGACGTTTCGGGAACTCGCTTCGTTTGCATTAGCGGTGCAGTGAGATAAGGAAATGTGAGTAGAATTAGTCGTGGAGAGAAGAGAGATATGAGGGGGTGTAGGAAGGATCTGATTTTGACCAATTTGGTCTCGCGTGCTCTTATGGGTATGAAGGCGGCTGCCCACACCGTGGAGCGGTGTTTCTTGAGGAACCTGAAAAGGAAGATAGATTAGTCTTGGAGACCTGGTAGCGTGACCGTAGAGACCAAGGGACAACTGCTTGAGGCTGGTCACGCACGGCCTTTTAATTAAAGGTTTTCTGGGTATTAGCTCCGCTCTTAAAAGCCATTAGTGGGCACCTTTACCCAAGGAGACAGAAACCCGTGAGGTAAGGTAAGGTGTGACATTTTTAGGGTCGACCTTTTTTAACCCTTCCTTCCTTGTGAGAAGGCAGCATCACTGCAGATGCTGGTTGTGCGAGGGAAACGCCTTGCTACTGTCACACCCCTCTGCAATCAGCAGTACGACTTCGCCCGCAGACCTTGAGTAGCTGCTTTTAGTCTCATCGTTCTCCAGTCGACCTGCATGGCATGGTAGAACCTTCAGGAACATATGTTCCAGCCAATATAGCTCGGTTGGGCCATCACGATAGGCGAACCCGACCACCACGTCAAGGTAGCAGCTACGGTCGGGTGAGTGAATTATAGTTCTTGAATAATTCCTTCGAACCCTAGTCTTCTCGATTACTACTAATATTTCTACTATCTCTACCACTATGGGATTTGAACTAACAGTTGCGTCTCTGTGCTAATGCGGTATGGCAACCTGAACTTTTGTACGTACGTACAAAGCTCTACGCTGTAACTGACTGACTAACTCATATACGTAGCAATAAGATTTCCAAGAAATTCTATAGAATATGAAGCAGATCGGACAAGTATATTTTCGTATAACTCAAAACAAGAATATGTCTTTATCAAATAATAGACAATTAATACGGATTGTAAGTGTTATGTTATAAAAATAATAGTGATGATAATAATAGAAAAATGAATTTACCAGCAAATAAACTGGAAAACCTCAATTTTCAATTCCAAAAAACTTGGACACAGGTGAATCCAATATTTACATAAAACACAGCGGTGACTTTACGATTACGAGAAGCAAGCTACAACTTCGTAGAGCATATCCATTTAGACCGAAAATTTCCAATATTCTCAACTCAATTTACACCAATAGTTAGGAAGGTATTTAAGTGATCAATATTGACTTGATAGATCCATAGCTAAATATATGTGGAGTGATGCTGTTTATAGGAAAAAAAGTAATAACTAACTATTTTACATGACTCAGCGTCTATACAACACATAATCCTATATAAATCCTATGGTTTTACGATGAAATTATAGAACTTTAATTAAACTACATAAATTCCAAATTATTTACTGTTAGCTGAACGATGGCTGGGGGTACTATGATCATAAATATTTGTACCTTTCCTAGTACAAAACATTTTAGTTACATAAAGTTTGGCCCTAAATTAAAAATTAGGTATCAGCAGTCAGGTGATATCAATGGTCGTCGCACAACCAGCAATGTGGCTCATAGTCGACTGTATCAATATCAACTTCGCAAACGAGTCACTTTATCATCATTATTAGTAGTAGTAATAGTACTAGTAATAGTAGTGTGGTGTGAGCTACTTATAAGTAGTATATGATGTGAGTGTCAACGTAATGTGTGGCAGCAGAAGATGGGGGAAGATCAAGAAAGGAAGAGTTAGAACACAATGGAATCTGTATGAAACGCATGAATAGTGACAATGGATTGATGTTTTGCAACAGGAACAGTCCAGTTCGATATGATGGACTGATATTTTGCAAATGAACGATTTGCGATATGGTTTTCCGATTTTACTGAGTAACTCTGTAATTTTCGTTAAATACAATTCGGTTGCCCCACCTGTGTTCTCCTACACTACAGTAGTATTACTGGACTGTAGTCAAGAGCTACACTGTACAGTAACAAGTGATCGAAACTCTGATAGCTACTGTCAGTAGTTAGCAACAGAGTTGCTATTATAGCTAATTTGCATTTATGTATTGGTAAATTTTCATACATTAGAAACACTAATGACAATGATTAGAAGCCACCCAACTGTTAGGAATCTTTATACGGTATGTGAAATTTACTAGTAAGCTGCTAGTTGTTGCGTAAGATTCCTTACTTTATTTTGCGATGGTGACGATATTATTAATCAACAAACTATATTTCAGTTTTTGATAAGCCAATATTTCTTCAATAACAATATAGGAAAACTTTTATGGATACATTTTATAATTGATTTAGTTGGACACCATACTTAAATCATAATGACTAAATTTAAATCCAGTCAGTCATAATTAACATAGAATCTGACATAAATGTGCGTTCGCCATGATTTAAAAAAGAACGAGAATAATTATATCAAATACAGTAGAAAACTCAATGTCAAAAAAACAGATCGTTGCATAATATGATTATCTTAAGAATACAGTCATGACAAATAACAAGCGATATCCAACTTCACATACCGCAAATAATTAATTCTGTACTTATAATACTTGTCAAGTACATCCGAAGATTAACAAAACGTTTGTGTCGTACAGCAACGATTATGAAGGATGATTTGTTAGCAAACGGCAAAAAGTGGATACCAGCGTTGTTACACTCGAAGAATAACGAGTGAGAGAATCGGGCTATGGAATACTGAACGACTAAAGGCAAGTTAGTGGAACTCGGTGAGAGATAATTCTGTCCGAGCAAGAAACCATATTAGGTATAATTACAACCATCCAAACACAACTAGTCATTCAAATTAGATTCAAACATACCTGTCCCAGTTTGTTTATTGAGATCACCAACCGATTTAACTCAGACAGCTATTAAAAATCTAAAGGCACCGAGTAGCTGTTTCACTTTAGTACAAGACCTCTCAACAGTGCATATCCCCAAATCCGCCACCGGGGATCAAAATCTAAACTTTAGGTCTTGCTTGCAGACCTTTCAATCCCTGGATCACTGATGTAAAAGTTTAAAATCAATCAATCCACAATATTGCACGATCATCTATTATCCTCGGTGTGAACCGCCCTTACATCCGACAAGGCTGAACTCAACCAGTCACGGTTTTTCACCAGAACCCTAGAAGCTTCTCTAGGCTAGCCACCGGTCAGAAAATAGGAGTAATCATGTTTGTCCCGCATCCTGGAGATAATCCTTGAAGTAAGATTGTTAGAGGTATACAGTACTACCTAATAGGTTGGAATACCAGGATTATCAAGTGACAAGACGGATTCTAGTGGCAAGGATGTTTATTTGCAACATAGATGAATAAATAAACAATGACTTTATCCTGTACAAAGTGGGTCCTAAGATTTCATACAAATTATAAACGGACTGTTTTACATGATTTTATATAAATGTGATAGATACAAGTACCTAAAGCAAGAAAATTATGCTTCAGTATACTGATAATCGACTAGACTTTCGTTCCGAATACCAGAACTGTCAAACGAGACAGAACCATTGCTTGAATTTCCAACAGCTTTCCCATTTTTGCGCATCTTACCAGCTTTATTTGCTGGCAATAAACCCAAATTAGGCCCACGACTCCTATTCAGGGAACTTGAGGTTTGATTATCCTCCTCCATGAAGTTCTGCTTACTTGATTTTCCGAAGGCCGGAGATAGCTTTCGCTTTAGCCGTGACGGTTTTTTAACACTAGAAGGCATATTGTTCTGGTTTACTTCATCAACACTGGACGAAGTATCATCACTAGTATCTGACTGTACATCTGAATCTGCACTTAATTTGGAACAGCTCTGCTTCCGACTGTCAGGCTTCAGATCTGGGATACCGGAAACCAGGGAACGCAAGAATGCAAAGCGAGGTTCATGTTCTATAACATATTTACTTTAAAATATTGTGAATCTAATTACAATTTACATAATTCCAGGACTTATTGTTTTAGAATTTCGAGAAGCAGTGAATTCGTACGCCCGGTTAAGCAGCTGCTCTAGAAACAATTCCAACGAACGTGCTAAAATCCATATGGTATACACCTTAAGTTTGCTTACAAACAACAGGAGGGACAGTAGCTGTCAACTTGCCGATCTCTTCATCTAATTGCATTATTTTTTTAATTCTTGTCTACAAAAAGGATCAAGATTATTTTATATATATGAAAGATTGTATCGAAATGTAAGATATCCGTATACTGATCATACCGTTGGGAAGCGAGACGCGAATCGTCGTTTGGCTGGCATTTCTGTACTGTCGAACGTCCCGCTAAAGAACGACCTATGAGAAAATCTTATATCCAATATCTCTTTCAAGAGCTAATATAAACCAACCAAATTCAAAGCAATTGATTCTTGTTCTTCCGGTAGGAATCCAGGTGTCTGGTAATGACTAATGGACGATAATCTAGCCGCCAAGTTGCACTAATTCTTGTCATTTGGCAGTTATTTATGAAATTGTATGTCTAGTAATTCGCGTAAGTACCTTTGTTTCAGGGCAGTAGGGTTTCTGAAGACCATCTGCTAAAACATAAAAAGACAGAATTATTTCACTTCTCAACTCATACAGCAGCTTACCTATGCTAGAAATTCCATCCTATCTAAACGATCTCAAGTCAATGACTGGTCGGAAGCTGAATGACACCACCGAGAAAGAACTCTGAACCAGCCTTTCTGAAACATCGAATGTCATTCAAACTGGCCTTCCTCAACGTTCACACGCTAATGCAGGTTAAACAGCAGATACGATTGGTTATGCCCTTGAAAGTCTGAACTTCAGTGTCTGATGTTTATCCAAAACCAGCATCCAAGGCTACAATGAGGTGCTACAAATTAGCTCTATTTGTCACTTCGAAAAGCGTGTTCATCCGAGGACCCTGTGACATCTTCTCCTCGTATTGCCAGCATCGGTGTCGCACTAAGCACTAGAGCTGAGGCAGCGCTGATCGACTCTACCCTTTTTTACAGTCGATTGTGTGCCGTGAGATTAGAAAGCTTCATCAAAACGAGACAAAACTGGTGTACAGAACGACGTCTTCGTTATCTTCACCTACGCCCCGACAGATTGCAGCCCCGATGATTCATACCATCAGTTGAGTGATCTTCTACAAAATGTGCGTTGGACACACACAGAGGAGAGTAATTTAGGTGATCAATGAGGACTTGCTGATCGCAGTCCAGATAATGGTGGCCGTCTACTGCGATGTTACACAGACAATAACCTGTTTTTAAATTTCAGAAACTGTCGTCGCCGATGTGTTACCCGGCATTCTTCCTCTGTATCTCAAGCATGGATTCAAATCGATCACATCGCGATCAGTTATTGCTGGCATGATTGTGCACAGAAATGCCGCTGATTTTGGAGTGATTGTTTGAACTCTGATTATGCCCCAGCTTGCGCTAATCCTATTTTATGTTTTGGTGGCTGACAAATTCATTGTCATAAACTAACCGACGTAAGTAAATGAACGATGCGTCAGTGAGAGCAATTTTACAGGTTGTTCGCTAAACCTTGATTTCGTTTGTTGGGTATTCGACCATTGTTGTGTTCGACCACTGTTGACTCCGAAGGATTGCTGACTTTCAGTGAGGACACAATGCTAATAAAGCCGATTGAGAATGAATAATAAAACCATCCGAGATAGCTTCACTTACATTTGGGTTCCTAATACCAGTTTCCTTGATGAGTCTGAATAATTGACTAATGTTGCCTATCGCCGTTGCCTTTTAAATCTCCCTTGCTGTCGCTACCGATCACTGTTGTCGATCATTACGAAGGCTTTTTATCAGCCTGCTCCTGAGATGACTCCGCTCCTCATCGTACTCAGAGCCAGGCGGGCTGAGCTTTCGAGCATTCATCAGTTCGGTAGATGCTGCTGAAATCCACGGCTCCTAACTCAGGGGTCGGCAGCATGTTTTCGGGAACAGAAAAAATAATGCAATTGGTGTAACCGTGAAGCATTGACTTCGGTGGCTCGGTCATGAGCTACCGATGATGTTCCGACGAATTCCACATCCTTAATTACTTTCCAAAGCTGGGATTGATCGGAAAAAGCGGAGATGATCAGTGTATGACATGGTGTCATGGTATAGAAGAAAGCTGTACATAATTGTCATCTGATGGCCGTTCACGACTTCCTGGTTGGAGTTCTAGAGATGGTGCATCGTAGTGGATCTAGACGTTACCAGATACGGCTAAAAGTAGTAGCCGGTGGCAGTCCCGTTGTGATTTTCCTCTGGTCTTTTTTCATGTAAATGAAAGGAATTTCTTTAACTGAAGAGAGCCATTTTGGTTTTATTTTTCTTAATTAAACTGTTTCTCCCACAACCATTATTATCACAACTATTTAACTCTCACTCTCTAGTTTTCACTCATTTTCTCTTCCTTTGACAACATTCACCTTCCCTTCTCTATCGCTTGACAGGCTCATTATTTATTGTGATACATACATGTTTCGGTGCTCCATTTTACAAATCTGTTTTTAAATAATTATATTAAACCATAGTCCTCCTCTTTATACTTCCACTTCCACGTCTCAACAAAGCTGCGATTTATTATCAGGGATGTTGTGTAGTCTTCTGAAGGTTATAAAGGATAATAGATCAACTCAAGTACTTGACATAAATTTTTCTATTTGAGTGGCATTCATGGTCTTAACAGTCTGAGAGTTTGGAATTTGCCGAGTTTACGGATGCAACGTTACTGGTTAGGGTCTTCGAAATAGATGTATATCATGAAAAGAGACCATCAGTTTGGGGGCTCAAGATCAGTCGCAGTGGTTCATATTCATTACCTCTTTATTTTAGATCTTGAATCTTGCTGACTGTAATTTCTTTCTTCTATCTTATTTGTTTATCCATCATATACGATTGTCATCAACACCACTATTGCATCAAACTGTTGCTCATAAAGTTGGCTTCCTCCGTCGATATGTTATTGTTAGTAAGGCCTCTGTGCCAGATCCTACTTTAATTATAACGATTTAGGAAAGAGAAAGGACAAAGATTTGACCAGAGCAATATATATTGAATTGATAACTAAGTACAACCTGAAGAACCAGAATATTATAGCAAAGATAAAAATGCATTTATGAGTCCAACTTCCCAAAGGTACCTTGCAACAATTACAGTAACAGAAGGTAGAAATAGATGCTTACATAATGAGCAATACTAAACTATGAACAGGAACAAACTGAGGTGAGATTAGTGGACATGAAGCTATCAAAACGATGGAAGGGAGC
Organism: Schistosoma turkestanicum; assembly: GCA_944470395.2. NCBI lineage: Eukaryota > Metazoa > Platyhelminthes > Trematoda > Strigeidida > Schistosomatidae > Schistosoma > Schistosoma turkestanicum. The sequence goes on from OX103971.1 coordinate 46,864,633, forward strand.
TGGTTTTCAAGGTTCGGTCAGTAATGAAACCATAACCGTAGTGCAGACTAGTCACCTGAATCGGTGTGTTCGGTAATGTCCAATTTGCACACTAATCCATTGCACATTGAAAAGTGTTTAACTAAGGTGCAGTTTGTTAAGTACCATGCTCATGAATCTTGGCACAAACATTCATGCGTCATACGTCTAGCGTGATGTGGGTAAGTTGTTTCCTATTTTGCTTTGGTGTTGAGTGTTATGATGTTAACGTGTGGATGATACAGTGAATGCCACTAGATAGTATCTGATATGACGAGTATCCAACTACTATGTCATTTTCCCTTATAGGCTGCATTGAATTCGTGGGATTGCCCTTCAGTCTTCGATTGTCAATCGCGACACCATTGAATTCGATTCGGGTAAGCACGTGTTGTAATTATATTTCTACAGTGGCCGTCCCTGGCGATTAGAATTGCGGAGAAGACAAGTAGTGGATGCATCTGCACCATTGTACGCGATTTTGAGTCACGTCATCCCCAGTCTCTAACCATCGGTTACTTTCGTCTCGCGAACCCCAAACAGGTAGCCTACATCTACGAGCATGGCTCAGTCCAGCTGTCAGTGACTTCATTAATTTGTGCTATGTCTTGGTTTGACTGACCCTATCTCCCAACCTACTACACCACAAAACATTGCTCGTCGAGGCGGTCGTTGGTTAGGCATACGTAACACGTGTCCCAATCACCTCAACTGATGAAGGCTCAACACTTCATCTGCTGATCTGGCATCCCTACTTAGTACTCGTTTCCTAATTATAGCATTGCCTACTCGGTATTAGTAGCCCAATAAGTGGGTGGATATGTACTAGTGATGTCTAACTATCCTCATTGCATGCGATTGTTCCTACTGCTGGCATGTATGTTGCCTGATCTAGAACAGGATGAGACTGTTCACGCTGAATGAAGGTTATTTGCGGCCAGTACGGGAAGCCCCGTGTCTGTTGAAGCACAGTCGTGTCCCAGTTTCGGCATGTGCTTTGAGGTGCATGATGTGTTGGTCGAGTGTGCTGTGTATTCGCGCATCAACTTGCTCAACCTGGAGCAGAAATGTCACTTGTGGGACGAGTTCATAACACGTGTAATTAAAAGTCACTGGCTTTTCCGAGTGTGTAGCGATGCTATCACAGTTCTGACAGCTTACCGCTTTATGATGCGTTTTAGCTACTCTTGGAGACCTGGTTGAGGCCGACGCTGAGCGTTTTTGCTGTATGTGGGTAGGCTGTTTGTGTTGATTCACTGTCGTTCAGTCGTCATTTGGTTAATCATTTTGGGTCTATGTTTTCTCTGCTGTATCCATTGGATGGTGAACCAGCCTTCGTATTGCCCTGTCCTCCCTTGTGTCTTGACAATACCTCCTCCTGATCTGCATCTGGCCTACTTTTAATGTGCCACAACTCATGTGTTAAGTGAGATGTGTCGAAAATGCCTCAAGCACGGTATCGAAAAGGAGAGTGATAATAATGGGCAAGTTGTATGGTTTGACGAGTGGTGCTATTATCTCGCAGACAAGGGAAACGTCCCATGTACGGTGTGCCAGGAATTGTGAGGTTAGCTTTACAGAAGCCCTCAGAAAACTAAGTAAATGTTTTGTCTGAATAACTATCATTTTGCCCACTACTGTAGCAAATTTAAGCATTCTGATTTCCAGGTGAATGGCTGCCGATAAGGAGCTGCGCAGCGTCAATTCCTAACAACGGACGGAAATCGATATATCAGTGTAACTTAAGTGCCCGACAAGATACTTCAAGCCCCTAGTGTGTCAAGAATGGATGTAGAATGTGAGCAGGTGAACCCGACAACTTAGCTTTCACAAAGCATTGGTGCGAACCAGTCTCATTTCGGATTCGACATACTTATGTGGTAGAAAGAAGATAAGACTTTAGGTACTGAGTTTATGGATTTATTTGCAGAGATGCTAATAACAAATAAAAGTGAACAAATTTATATTGATTGGATTTCCTGATTCAGCTTGTCTAATGCTTCGTATAAATCGAGTGATAGGTCTCTTGGATCTTCCAGTCCTACCGATAAACGAAGCATGTTCTCCGTGATGTGGTTGGTCTCACGAATCTCCACTGGGACTGATGCATGCGTCATGATGGACCTGAAATGGTGAAAAACGTCTTGTTACATTTGCGGACAATCCCTCCATGCTTTTGACTGTTTATAAATGGCAGTTATTTGGTTTATATATGTATATAGCGCTGCAAGCAATGTCAGTAACCCTAAGGTAAATCCTCTCTTCACCTACGACACTGCGACAATTATCCTCCAGAACACCCTATAAAGCAAGTTGTATGATAGTAGTCATGATAGTATCTTGTTCGGGGTTAACACATTGCAGACATTCTTCTCCGCTTGGTAGAGCTTTACAGAACAAATGTCGATCAGTTTGGTCCAATTATACCACCATCATAGATGACTCTGAACAACGCCGTCGAGGCAGCAACTCTTAGGTGGCGAATGTATAAGTCAATATCTTGACATTGTAACAGATTATAAATCTTGGATAACTGGTGACTGATTAAAGTTTGTCGATAATAACACACTGAAGAATTTAATAGACACGATTTCCGAAACCAATAGTATTAGCTGACTAGTCGACAATTATTTTTAGGGTTTGGACAAACATAATAGATCAGAATACTATTTACGGAAAAATACAAACAGTATGAACTACTAGCAAGGAATAGCGCGTTTGTGGTGGAGTTTTATACATTGAGCTGGGTGTTTTGGCTGTCGAACGTTGTAGTGAGTAGCTATGGTGCCGTGTAAACGGAGTTTCCAGCTCTGTTGAATTGATTAGTTGCCAGAAAATTATTTGTTTTGTAATATGCCATTGATGACACAGTGATGAGCCATACTTATCCACCTATCAATCCGGCCGATGTTCAATAAAATCATAGAGAGGTCAACATGGTTTGCAGGAACTCTCGCATAGCATGAGCTATTAAGCAGGAAACTTCCACAACAGAAGTCGATAAAAATGATCATTTGTAGTATGAAATGCAAGTCCTAATGCTGCCTTTCCGCTTATCACTTATCTACAGCTAAGTATCGGGTGCACACTAAGTGGACACTACCGAACACACCTATTCAGGCAACTAGGCTCCATAAGTTCAAACACATACTGTCCAAAGTCACTGGGCACCATTGTCATTTCAAACTGAGGTGAGATTAGTGGACATGAAGCTATCAAAACGATGGAAGGGAGCTGGTTTTCAAGGTTCGGTCAGTAATGAAACCATAACCGTAGTGCAGACTAGTCACCTGAATCGGTGTGTTCGGTAATGTTCAGTTTGCACAGTGTGCACAAACATTTATTTCAAATCATTTAATCCTTGACTTACGGTATTTCAATAAGGCTTTCGTAACCACCCAAACTCTCCGCCAACGTAAACAGCTGGAAATAGAACAAGGTTCATAATGCATTTCAGGTAATTTTCTCGCTAAATATGATCTCGTGCGAATAAAATTTCTATTCATTTCGCGATTGGACGCATCGTTATATCATTTTATCAATCTGTCAGTTGTTATGGTACAATATAAGCTGAGTACCACTAATTTTTGTTCCTGTTCGTAGTTTACTCTTGCTCATTATGTAAGGACCTATTTCTACCTTCTGTTACTATAATTGTTGCAAGGTACCTTTAGGAAGTTGGACTCATAAATGCATTTGTATCTTTGCTATAGTATTCTGGTGCTTCAGGTTGTACTTAGGTATCAATTCAATATATATAGCTCTCGTCAAATCTCTGTCCTTTCTCTTTCCTAAATCGCAAAGTTAAAGTAGGATCTGGAACAGAGGCCTTACTAACAATAACAAATCGACGGAGGAAGCCAACTTTATGGGCAACAAGTTGATTCACTACTGGTGTTGATGACAATCGTATATCATGGATAAACAAATAAGATAGAAGAAAGAAATTACAGTCAGCGAAATTCGAGATCTAAAATAAAGAGGTAATGATTATGAACCACTGCGACTGATCTTGAGCATCCAAACTGATGGTCTCTTTTCATGATATATATCTATTTCGAAGACCCTAACCAGTAAACTTGCATCCGTAAACTCGGCAAATTCCAAACTCTCAGACTGTTAAGACCATGAATGCCACTCAAATAGAAAAATTTATGTCAAGTACTTGAGTTGATCTATTATCCTTTATAGCCTTCAGAAGACTACACAATATCCCTGATAGTAAATCGCAGCTTTGTTGAGACGTGGAAGTGGAAGTATAAAGAGGAGGACTATGGTTTAATATATTTATTTAAAAACAGATTTGTAAAATGGAGCACCGAAACATGTATGTATCACAATAAATAATGAGCCTGTCAAGCGATAGAGAAGGGAAGGTGAATGTTGTCAAAAGAAGAGAAAATGAGTGAAAACTAGAGAGTGAGAGTTAAATAGTTGTGATAATAATGGTTGTGGGAGAAACAGTTTAATTAAGAAAAATAAAACTAAAATGGCTCTCTTCAGTTAAAGAAATTCCTTTCATTCACATGAAAAAAGACCAGAGGGAAATCACAACGGGACTGCCACCAGCTACTACTTTTAGCCGTGTCTGGTAACGTCTAGATCCACTACGATGCACCATCTCTAGAACTCCAACCAGGAAGTCGTGAACGGCCATCAGATGACAATTATGTACAGCTTTCTTCTATACCATGACACTATGTCATACACTGATCATCTCCGCTTTTTCCGATCAATCCCAGCTTTGGAAAGTAATTAAGGATGTGGAATTCTTTGGAACATCATCGGTAGCTCATGACCGAGCCACCGAAGTCAATGCTTCACGGTTACACCAATTGAATTATTTTTTCTGTTCCCGAAAACATGCTGCCGACCCCTGAGGTAGGAGCCGTGGATTTCAGCAGCATCTACCGAACTGATGAATGCTCGAAAGCTCATCCCGCCTGGCTCTGAGTACGATGAGGAGCGGATTCAGCTCAGGAGCAGGCTGATAAAAAGGCTTCGCAATGATCGACAACAGTGATCGGTAGCGACAGCAAGGGAGATTTAAAAGGCAACGGCGATAGGCAACATTAGTCAATTATTCAGACTCATCAAGGAAACTGGTATTAGGAACCCAAAAGTAAGTGAAGCTATCTCGGAAAAGGATGGCTTCATTATTCATTCTCAATCTAGGAGTTTAGATCGATGGGCATAACACTTTAGGGATCAGTTCAACTGGCCTCGAGCCACTCTTCGGTTACCCACGATCTCCAGTCATCCTGAATGGCGAATCGACGTAAGTCCCCCGACTCTCTATGACGCTGAAAAAGCGTTAGGAAATCTGAAGCGAGGACGAGCTGCAGGTCCTGATAGACTGACTCCTGAGATATTTAAGGATGTCGGTCCAGCTTTAGCAGCTAGGTTGACTGAGATCTCAGGTAGAATCTGAGAACTGGATGTAATCCCGTTCGACTGGTCTAAATCACTGATTGTCCCAATCTATAAGAAAGGACAAAAGTCTTCTTGTGACAATCACAGGGGAATCAGTCTAACCAATATGGTATCTAAAATATTGGCCACAATAATACTTCGACGCTTAACGAAATCTCACGAAGAGCAGACTAGAGAAAACCAGTCTGGTTTTCGACCTGGACGTTGTTGTATAGACCACATCTTCACACTACGTCAGGTCCTGGAACACAGACATACATTTAGGCGTCCTACAATAGTTGTCTTCCTGGACCTTAAGGCGGCATTCGACCCAGTGGACCGTGAGGTTCTGTGGCAGTGTCTGTCATTGAAAGGTGTACCAAATAAGTACATTAACCTTATTCAAGCCCTCTACTCGAACATCACTGGTGGAGTGAGAGCTTATGGCGAACTGTCATCGGAATTCTTTACTTCAAATGGTGTGCGTCAGGGATGTTCACTCTCTCCATTCTTGTTTAATTTTATCATAGACATGCTCCTAGAAATAACCTTATCTTCGTCTGAAATTTCAGGAGTAGACCTTTTACATGCTGGCTCGCTTATTGACTTAGAATATGCCGATGACAAAGTCCCACTTGGTGAAGACGCTGACAAAATTCAGAGTATTCTGACCACCCTAAGCAGCAATGCAAGCATGTTCGGGATGCGGTTTTCCCCCTCGAAATGCAAAATGTTGCTTCAAGACTGGGTTTCATCGGCACCTGAACTAGTGATAGGGAGTGAAGTGGCCGAACGTGTAGACCGCTTCAGGTATCTGGAGAGTCTCATCAGTGCTGATGGCCTGGTGACTGACGAAGTCTCAGCTCGTATACAGAAGGCTCGATTGGCTTTTGCCAACCTGCGTCACTTATGGCGTAGGCGAGATATCCGTTTGCTGACTAAAGGACGAGTGTACTGCGCAGTAGTTCGCTCCGTCTTACTTTATGGCTGTGAAACATGGCCAGTGAGAGTAGAAGATATTCGTCGGTTATTGGTTTTCGATCATAGGTGTCTTCGAAGCATTGCTCGTATATCCTGAGACACCCGAGTGAGCAATGCTGTTATTAGGAAACGGGTCCTAGGTAAGAATGGCAGATCACTAGATGTAGTGGTGAAACTTCATCAGTTGAGGTGGTTGGGACATGTGCTGCGCATGTCTAACCACCGACTGTCTCGAAGAGCTTGTTTCGTAGTGTAGGAATAGGTTGGAAGAAAGCTAGTGTTGACAAGACCAAAACATGGCAGAAATCCATGAAGTCATTGACGAGTGGACTTAGCCATGTCGGTAATTGTTGACTACCTGGTTGGGGTCCGCGAGATGATTATAATCGATGGTTAGAGACCCTGAATGACATGGCTCAAAATCGTTCGCCATAGCGCCGGTGCATTTATTCTTTGTGTTCTCTCAAACCTGATCTTCTGGATTCTTCAGCACCTCTAGTTTTGACTTTCTAAACTTATCTCACTGAATCATACTTCTTGAAAAATATCTTCTAATCCTAACCTCTCCGATTACTTCTAATACCTTTACTACCTCTTCTACTATTGGATTTGAATTGACAATTATATCTCTGTGCTCATAAGGTATGGCAACATGAACTGATGTACTTACGTACAAAGTTCTACGTTGCATCTGACTGACTGACTAATGGCAGTCCAATAGATGAAGAATTGAAACTTCATCATTTGAGGTGTTTGGGACATGTGTTACGTATGCCTAACCACCGACTGCCTCGTCGAGCTATGTTTTGCGATGTGGGAATAGGTTGGAATAAAGCTAGGGGCGGCTAGAATAAAACATGGCAAAAATCCTTGAAGTTACTGTCAAGTGGACTGAGCAGTGTTTGTAGGTGTCGACTACCTGGTTGGGGTCCACGAGGTGATAGCCGTACTGCTGACTGCAGAGGGATATGATATGTTTCCCTCGGACAACCAGCATCTGCAGCGATGCAGCCTTCTCGCAAGGAAGGAAGGGTTAGAAAAGGTCGACCCTAAAAATGTCACACCTCACCCTACCTCACGGATTTCCGTCTCCGGTGGTAAGGGTGCCCACTGAAGGCCTTTAAGAGCGGAGCTAACACACAAAAATTTCTCATAAAAAGGCCGTGCGTGACCGGCCTCAAGCAGTTGTCCCTTGGACTCTGCGGTCACGCTCCCAGGTCTCCTAGACCAACACTAATCTATCTTCCTTTTCAGGTTCCTCAAGAAACAACCTTCCACGGTGTGGAATGCCGTGAAGTAACAACCGCCCTCATACCCGTAACAGCACACGAGACCAAATCGGTCAAAATCAAATCCTTCCTACACCCTCTAACATCTCTCTTATCACCATGAATAGCTCTACTCAGTTATGACAAAACGACCTTCCAAGCAAACTTTACAATAGCAACATTGGGACGGATTTTTAACCAGTTTGACAATGAATTATTCTACCTCAACCTTAAAACCTTATTCGGCCCCTCTTAGAGTATGGAATTATAATCTTTCTTCCCTCACTTCAGAAGGACAAGAATGCACAAATGTGTATTTAAACGGGAACCACGGATTCATTCCAGGGCCTTGAATTCTTGTAATGATTGCTGTTAAGCTAAAAGTACTTTTGTACAAAGGAAGCGTCATCACTTTATAAAGCAGAAGAAATATGATCGAGTTTGAGGAAGAGAAAAAAGTATTCAGTGTAAGAAACCTTTTAGACAATGCCATTTGCCAAAGCTGTACAACATTAGATTGTCTAGCTTCAGTAAGTAATACATAGCTCGAAAAAATCCATTTAGTAAGTTGTTTGTATTGCTCCCCACTATCGATATTTTTTAATCTAGTATCAATAAAAAAACTAGAACTCTCATATCATTCATATACATTAACATAGTTACCTTCAGATTTTTGATAAACATTTTTGTTTGATCCGCAGTGCACCGCAGATATACACTTATCATACCACTAAAACCACGCATCTGCTTCGCTACAACATCTCGTTGAGGAAATGATTCTAAGCCTTTAATATTAGAAAAAACGTTGAAAATAGGAAATGGCTTATTGTAAAAGATGGCATATATTGATTGATGTTTACAAGAAAACAAGTGTGAAAGTTTGTAGAAATAACTTACTATGAGATCTGAATTATGATGACATCACTCTAAACGGATAGGAAAAATCTGTAGGAAATATTTACCTCAAATTTCCATGCTATACTACGTCTTATATGTTCTCATGTTTCTGACTGCTGTAGTGATAAGGATAAATCGAAATTCTATCAAATAATCACTTGGTTCAGGAATTCACACTTTGAGATACACATCAAGGGTTGATGCTGATAATCGGAGATTATTCACAGGAATCAATAAAGTCCGACTGAAATAAGTACATATTACACAAACAGCCCTCTATCCCTTATGTGTTTTACGAATTTACTTATGACTGTGCCACATGAATCAGACATTAATTTTTCATATAATTAAATCTTTTTAGTAAAGCCAAAATACTTATTTAGATATATAGAAAAAAGCAGAAAAATATTTTTTTGCAATTAGTGTTACACTTAGGCTTTACACCACACTTGTAATTAAAGTTTTTCAAATTGTGCACTGGGTTCCATTGAATTCGCCACATGGTTTAGGCTTGTGTCTCATACACATAACTGAAGTACTCAGTGTTCATCTTGACAAACAGGTCTTATTTATTTGTAAGAAACTTGTACAAACGCCCTCCCTAATGTAGAAATCAAAATAGCTAACTCCATAGTTGTATACAGATGACTCATCACATTTCCAATGTCTTTTCCTCAAAACTTTACTCGTTTTGTTGCTTAGTTGCAGCAGTATATTTATGCTTACGTATCTGATTTATTATCAAAGCTCTTGTCAACTGACATACTAGATAATATTTTACAAGCATCACTTCTCTAACTACATGTTTTAAATCATCCGTTTATCAATTAACACCATCAGATATTTGTAACTTTTTCCGCATCTTCCTTTTACTTCTTTGCCAATTACTCGTGATTGCTTTGATAAACATCTTATGATATAAAGCATAAGCCCCTGATTAGTTTCGATTTTAAGATTATTTGTAAATGTTTGCTGTTATCGATACGATTGAAACTCTCCACTGTATTGTATTAAAAATGCTTAGGGAAATGTACCTGGATGTAAGACTTTTTCAACCAGCGGATGTTTCTCAAGCATCATAGCCACTATAAGTCCATTTCGCATGTGCGCCTTCATTCGTACTGGTAACGTGCGTAGTCCCCTAAGACACAACATACAATCAAATGCAGATGGAACAGCTCCTGCAGCAAACTGAACGAATCTAAGCTGTTTATGTAATTCTGATTGATTACGTGTAACCAATGCGCCCATAACTACATCGGAATGACCTGAAAACAGAAACGGAAAATGTCTTTAATAATGAGTTTTTGGGTATCTGAATAAGTCCTTTAGTAAATTGAAAACTAGATTATCGACTATTGATTTTATGTTCAATAGAAATTCAAATGTGTACATAAGTTAAAGTTGTAGTTACATCAGCATATTGTACACTACATAATGAAAACATGAATTCCATTGAACAACAGTAATAATGATACAGTATAAAGTAAAGCCGGACAGTCAATTAACCTCATTGTTCAACTCTATTATGGTTTCAGCGCACAGGCTGTCACTAAAGGCGTAATAGAATCATGGAGATCTCAAGAAAGGTAATTACCTGTACACCAAACAAATACCATATAACAGTTACTAATCAATCAGCAATAAGTTCTTTATTTTAATGGTAGCTGAGACTGACACATACTTAGTTTCACATCAACAAATGGACATTAAATACTCATAAGGAAAATCTTTTGAGTTCAAACAAATCCCCACAAGTATGGAAGTGTTATTTATCTGGTTAGAGATTTTATGCAATGCTTCGCAATTCAAAAAAATATGTGATGTAAGGAAATTAATCAACCTTTTTTATAGTATAAAAAGAGCTTACCATTCATATACTTTGTGAGGGAGTGTAAGACAACATTTGCTCCATGATCAAGTGGACGCTGAAAAAAAGTACATGGTTTAATATTAACTTGATGGACTATTATATATATATAATAGTGATATAACAGGGAATCGGACATTTGAGTCTATAATATAAATGCTTAATAAAGTCACTTTTACGAGCCGCTATTAATTTCAACACGAACATCTGTAAGCCTATAATTTAATTTCTTTAAATACATTCTCCAAAATGTGAGTATCCCTTGTTAAAACGGAATAAAGTAGAAATTATCTGTTAACACATTCAAATAGTAGAAGTGTGTAGCAGAACCGAAGAAGCTCATTTATTACGGTTCGGGATTAATCAACTGGATGTCCTAGAATTCTAGTGTTCATATTCTCACGATGACTTGATACTTACTGCTTCAAACCACGACTAGTTATTCACAAAGCTGTTGAATTCAGATTAACAGTAACTTGTTCAATAAGTATGACAATTATTCGTAAATATTTGAAGAGTATTACACGTTATATCAACAAACATCTGTCTCCCTAAAGAAATTAAATGATGGTGAATTTCATTGATTACATTAGGTTACACCGTGGTTTTATGATCATAATTTAACCAAATAACAATTACACAATTAAATGTACATCATATAGTGATTATATATTTTATCATATTGAAAACCATAGACTCTACTCATTGTAAACTTCATTTATATTATCATAACTGTCAAAAAATCTTCACAGAACAATGGAAACACAGATGATCCGAAAAATCGTTATCCCATAGAACCAATATATCATCTATATATCTCCTATAAAGAGTAACCACACTGATAAGCTTGCTCAACATAATTTCGACGTATGTCATATACACATCAACTAAGAGAGACTACACAAAGGAAATCCGTTACCTTGTTACAAATGTCCACCTTCAAACGTTGAAGGAACTTTTTCAGTACTTAATAAATGTAGCTCTTTGAGTAGAGTTGATAGAAATAGGAAAAGTTGTTAATTACTCCATGTCAAGTCACAAGGAAAATTAACAGTTCAGTTTAAAGCTACATTGGCAGAAAGGGAGTTAAGTTCAAAGGAATGCATAGTCTTTTCTTTATTATTATTTTAGTAATCAACCATATCAAATGTACCTGTCAGAGTAAACATACACAATTTGTTACGCATTGGGTTGAGTAAGTTAGCTAACCGTTTCTCTAGCTCATGTGAAGGTGAACCGCGCATAGATAATATTGTTCGTGATGGATTAGCAGGTTTATGAATTTTAGGTAATCAGTATAAATACTGGAGTTTAGAGCCGGTGGCTCTTAATATGTTGAATTCCTCCTTGTTAATAACTTTCATTCAAAGGAGCTTTATTAGATTGGAGTTAACTCTCGATTCCAATTTTCTAACTTCTTTAACAGATGAAGCGTTTGTCGATAACTCCCCTTCATCACTATTTATATCACTATTTGTTCACTGAAATTCGGCCAGAATCTTTGTTAGGTTTAAGAATCACAATTTCCGAACTACTACAATGATACCTTAAGGCATTCAAATGTTTCGCCCAGTCCAGTTGTCAGTGACTTCATGGATTTGTGCAGTGTTTTGGCATGGCCACTCCTAATTTTCTTCCAGCTTACCCGTACATCACGCAACATCGCACGGTGAGGTAGTCGGTGACTGGTTGTACATAGGTAGCATACGTCTCAGCCACCTCAACTGATGAAGGCTTACTACTCCATTTATTGATCTGTCATCGTTACCTAGTATCCGTTCCCGAACAACGGCATTACTTACTTGACGGTCCCAGGATATACGAAAAATGCTTCGAAGACACCTACAATAGAACACTAGTAACCTGAGAATATCTTCTACTCTAACTGGCCATGTTTCACACCTGTAAAATGGTTAGTAGACCTCGCCCTATATCATAAGAAACGCAAGTTTGCAAAAGCTAGTTAAAGCCTCTGTATCTGTGCTGGGATTTCGTCAGACACCAGGTCATGAAGACTGATGTGACTGCCGAGAAAAGCAGTGATCGACGTGCTCAAATACCTCACTTTCTATCACCAGTTCAAGTGCCTATGAAAACCAATCCTTAAACAACATTCTGCATTTTGAGTGGAAGATTCGCATCAAAAACATGTTAGCACTGTCTGGGAAGTATGTGTCTGGCTATGCATGGATTGTTAAGCTCCATCTTTACCTTCCCAGAAGCGATTCTCCGCTCAACATTAGTAAGTTCATCCAACTGTTTAACACAGAACGAAGTCTTCTTTTTAGAAATTAAAAACAATCAGTCCGTTCTAATAAATTTTGACAAAACAAAACATTGTACAAAACGTGCTATACGGAAGACTCGGCTATGGGATAACGATTTAAATGTTTCTCAGATACTGGATAATTTCGATAGTCTTCTGAATGATATTTTCCTGACCTACAGAGCAGAAATTAATGACCAATCCTGCTTTTCAGACATACTGTTGAGTGGAAGGGAGGATGGAACTATAAAATGGTAAGTTTATATGGAACTAACGTCAACTGGGCAATATTTAAATCTCCAGTGTTTATCCATTGCAGTACATGCCAGGATTGGTAAAATGGCTCTTCAATAAGACACGAAAAATATGCACTACAGATACATTTAACGACGATACTAAATTCTTGATTGAAACCCTGATTTAGATAAGTGTAGAAATCAGTTAAGCCAAAAGCCTGTCTTTTATCCTGTGGAAAAGAAAAGTGTTTAAATCTCTTCACCATTTACAGGTGAATCAAATGGTTTAATCGTAAAACAGATTAAAAGCAGCCATAGAGAAAACATTCTATGCTGCTAGACTGATTATAATCGAAAGGACTAAGCTCATGATTCCATATAGGCCTAGATATCACTCGAACGATTACATCACATCCGATTGCATTTATCAATTTACATGTTGGTGTGGACACATACATAGGGAGGAGTAATCCAACATTGTGATCGAGGGTTACGGAATATGTTCCATAATGGCTTCAAAGTCACTTAAAATCAGATGAACCTATAAACGTGGGAAATAGAAACCATGTTTATCGACAGCAAAACAGAAGTGAGACGGCGCATAGGATCAACATCAAGACAGCCTTTAAAATATTGTATGAACACGTTCAAGGACGAATTTTTAGGTGCATGGAAGACTCGGCTATCCGCAAATTCAACCACCCCCTTTATATGTACAGAAACAATTTGTTACAACCTTGAATTTACCCTGGTAATCTTTAAGTCATTTTGTGGCCTAGGATAATGTGACAATTTCTTATTCTTCCTATTCTGCGTTCATTTTGTCTCTCCTTTATTTACAATTATCATCTTATGTTTATTTGAACCTTCATTTAATTAACCTTTTATTAATTTTCATATGACATGCCTTGACAAGTATATGCGTCATTAAATTTTTCAAAATGCATAACGCGAATACATCAAATTTTTCGGGTCAACTACAGACTCTCATTGTTCTATCAAAATGTGTGAAAGGGCTAATTGTTTTGAATGGAATAGGGTCATTTGAGAAATTGATATATTTCAAAAATCCACAATCAGTCTAGGGTTGAATTTAAGACCACTGTAAACGGAAACATGCGGTCGGATATCAATAATAAATGACTTCAGAATCATGAAAAATATTTTATTTATTTTATGTATGTTCAAAATTTTTAGAGTATGATAAAATAGAATGACAGTTACGAATATTGTTTTAACCTTAAGTAAACAATAATTTATGTGGATAGTCTCATGGTCATATCACGAGCCATTTTTATGATTTAAATACAACGAGCGAACTGTCGCGAAACGTTTTAATTTACAAAACTCCGGCTATATAGAGGAAACACTCGTAGTAATTTGATAAAGTATTTCCTAGTAATAATTATTAACGACTCAGCACTTTATTAATTAAAATAACCAAAGGTTCAATGTTTTTATGGTCACATCCCGATAAAAAATATTAAATACAAGAATGTAGTAGCAACATAAATTGAGCAGAGTGTTATACCAAAGTACCATGTATTATACTTCAAAATATCTAAACAGTGATTATAGATAAACTATTTCAGGAAGTTAGATCCAGCGCCTAGTGAAAGTGTAGGAACCGTGGGTTGAGATGAATGTGAACACTACTGGGGAGTAAACTTCTGTCTTATGTGGACATAAACCTATTTTCACACAAGACTTTCTTTTCTAATACACAGAGTTTAAAGTGGGCATAAAGTAACAGCTTTGGCATATATACTTAGGATTATCTCAAAAAGTTGTTTGATGAAATAATTTTGCTTACCTGAAAATACGAACTCATAAAAGTATTGTCAACTACAACAATAATTTCTTTATTAAACTCATGAGCAATACAGGCAACAGCATTTATATCGACCAAACGCATTAAAGGATTTGATGGAGATTCCACAAGGACTAAACGAGTATTCGTCTGTAACGCCTGTTGAAACAATTTCAAGTCACGCATGTCAACGAAAGTCGATGTTATTCCAGATTTTGAAGCAAGTCGACGCAGATATCGCCCATTTCCTATTCAAATATAAAGAATCTTACAAATCATATACAAACGAATTGGTAAAATGAATGTGTTAGCAAATTTTGAGGCAAACTAAGCTAAAAACTTAGTAGAATGATAGTCAGCTGGCATGCAAAAATTATTGATTATTCAGGTATTAACATCGATAAATGATCGTAGTTCTGATACAAGATTCACTGTAATTACCTGACTATATTTCAATGTCTTCCCTTATACTTTGTTTATTAACCGTAAATTCCCCGTGGCGAAAAACGAACACTCACCAAAAAAAACACAACTGTCTATCTACCAGGTAAGAAACCAAATCAGTACACTGAAACAGTACCAATAAATCCGCCTGTCGACACTTCGAGGCTACTGCCAGTCCCAAGCCCGGATAAAGGAGGAGGAGGTTTGGCATGGGGTTGCAGTCCCCATCCCACCAAAAAACTAACTTGCTAAAGTAATGCTGACCAGAAAATCTAGTTCAAACATTTTTAACTCTGCCCTGGGAGTTGCAAGAAGAATTATGACATCGCGTGATGAAAGCCGAGTTCCATCGGAAGTCACGGGGTCGATGCCTCTTCTGACAACCAGAGTAACCATTCTTTTAGGAACATGGAACGCTCGAACATTGTGGGAGACCTGAAGACTATTTCAAGCTGCAGCAGAAATGAGAAGATACAACCTGGAGGTGCTCGGCTAGCTGCAGGGGAACTGTTGTTATACTCTGGTCATGAAGAGGAAAATGCTTCACTGATGCTGTCCAAACAAACACAAAAGGCACTGATAGGATGGGAATCTCATGGACCCAGGATCATTAAAGCATCCTTCAAAACAAAGAAACAGGACATTACAATGAACGTCATCCAATGCTATGTACCTACCAATGACTACAATGACGACGTTAAAGATCAATTCTACGAAAGGCTGCAGTCAATCGTCGATAGATGCTCACCAAAGGATTTGACCATCCTGATGGGAGATCTGAATGCAATAGTTGGCGTGGACGACACTGGATATGAAGACATCATGGGAAGACATGGACTGGGAGAAAGGAACGAAAGTGGTGAGAGATTGGCAAACCTATGCGCCTTCAACAAACTGGTCATCAGCAGCACAATATTCCCGCACAAACGCATACACAAAGCTACATGGATTTCAACGGACCACACTACTCAGAACCAAATCGACCATATCTGTATCAACGAAAAGTTCAGAAGAACCATGGAGTATGTGAGGACGAAGAGAGGAGCTGATATATTCTCAGACCAACACTTGCTGGTCGCTAAAATAAAACTGAAACTCAAGAAACACTAGATAACGGGGCAGACAACATCACACAAGTTTAATACGGCCTTTCTTCAGGATACTGTACAGCTCAACGAATTCAAAATAGCTCTCAGAAATTGATACAGTTGTACGATACAACAAAGAAGTTCTCTGGGAATTTTCGTAAACCAGAACAAGCAGTAAAAAGCAAGGAAGCGAAAGTAATCAGCAACATTGAAGAGCAGTGAAGCAGGTGGGTAGAGCACTTTGAAGAACTCTTGAATCGATTAGCTCCACTGAACACACCCAACATCGAACCAGCGTCTACGGACCTCCCAGTCGATGTTGGCCCACCAACAACTGAAGAGATCAGTATGGCCATCAGACAAATCAAGAGCGGTAAAGCAGCAGGACCAGACAACATTCCAGCAGAGGCAATGAAAGCAGATGTAGAATCAACTGCGAAAATATTTCACATTCTCTTCAAGAAGATTTGGGATGAGGAACAAGTACCATCAGATTGGAAAGAAGGATACCTCATCAAAATACCAAAGAAAGGCGATCTCAGCAAGTATGAGAACTACAGAGGCATCACTCTTCTCTCACTACCAGGAAAAGTCTTCAACAGGGTATCGTTAAACTGGATCGATTGCGCACTGACCAAATCGCAACATTACGGATCATTGTGGAACAATCAATAGAATGGAATTCACCACTCTACATCAACTTCATCGACTACGAGAAAGCATTCGGTAGCGTGGATAGGAAAACACTGTGGAGGCTTCTTCGACACTACGGTGTGCCTGAGAAAATAGTTAACATCATACGGAATTCTTATGATGGATTCAACTGCAAAATCGTACACGATGGACAGCTAACAGACTCGTTCGAGGTGAAGACCGGTGTCAGGCAAGGTTGCTTACTCTCACCCTTTCTCTTTCTCCTGGTGATCGACTGGATTATGAAGACGTCGACATCTGGAGGGAAGCACGGTATTAACTGGACAGTTTGGACGCAGCTGGACGATCTGGACTTCGCAGATGATCTGGCTCTTATATCGCACACGCAACAACAAATGCAAGAGAAGACGACCAGTGTGGCAGCAGCCTCTGCAGCATCAGGTCTCCACATACATAAAGGCAAAAGCGAAATTCTCCGATGCAACACAGCATGCACCAACCAAATCACTCTTGATGGAGATGCCTTAGAGGACGTTAACACCTTTACATATCTTGGCAGCATCATCTACAACCAAGGTGGATCCAATGCAGATGTGAGGGTGCGGATCGGCAAAGCAAGGGCTGCATTTCTACAGTTGAAAAATATCTGGAACTCCAAACAACTTTCAACCAAAACCAAAATCAGGATTTTCAATACAAATGTCAAGACAGTTCTATTGTATGGAGCGGAAACTTGGAGAACTACCAAAGCCATCATCCAGAAGATGCAAGTGTTGATTAACAGTTGTCTTCGCAAAATACTTCGGATCCGTTGGCCAGACACCATCAGCAACAACGTACTGTGTGAGTGAACAAACCAGATTCCAGTGGAGGAGGAAATCAGGAAGAAGCGGTGGAAGTGGGTAGGACACACATTGCGGAAAGCACCTAACTGCGTCACGAGACAAGCCCTCACATGGAACCCTCAAGGCAAAAGGAAAAGAGGAAGGCCAAAGAACACATTACGGTGAGAAATAGAGAAAGATATGAGAGGAATGATCGAAAATTGGACAGAATCAGAAAGGGAAGCCCAGGACAGAGTTGGTTGGAGAAAACTGGTGGGTGGCGTATGCTCCATTGGGGGTAACAGGCGTAAGTTATTAAAGTAAGTAGTTTATGGGTAAATTTCTGCAACCTATATTCATATATTTTAAAATAATAGTATAAATGACTTCAACACTATTACAGTGTGGAACGGTAACAGGATTGCAACTTCTCGTAAGAAGTTATATCTTCTGGTATTTCAGCCTCCATATTGCGCCGTCTTTCTACGTCTGGCTCTGGTGAATAACACACACATGTACACTGGCTGAAACACCTCCTGGAGCCATTCTGAGATCACTGCTAGCCCCAGCCCATATGAAGGAGAAGGGTTGGGCATGTGTTTCACAGCTCCATCCCGCAGAAAACTAACCTGCCAAAAACGCTATCAGAAAAGGTAATTCAAACCATATATATCCTACTCGGGTATGGGGAAAGTCATTATTAAGAATAATCATGAAGTCTCACGATGAAATCATAGTTTCTTCACAAGTCACAAGACCAAATCCCTTTTCGACAACTAGCGCAACCATTCATACAAGCATATGAAATGTTTATACAATAAAGAAGACCTGAAGGAAAATTCTACCTGATGGTAGGTTGAATCAGTAAAACGTATTAAACATCAAAGACTAGCTTCAGGAAACATGCTGTTATACTCTAACCATGAAGAAGTAAATACCTCATACACGCAAGGAGTTGTATCGATGCCTTGCAAGAAAGCACAAAATTGATAGTGAAGAATGTGCGAGAGGACCGAGGTGTAAGCAAGGGAGAGGGGACAGAGACAGTAGGTAAGATAGATTAAGTTAGTGATCTGAAGCGATGTCATATTCACCAAGATTGTCGATTAAAATGGCTTGACTCATCTTATGCTGATAACTCAGAATGCTTCCAAAGTACCTAATGAAGACTGAAATAAATTTGAATACAAACGTTAGCAAACTGCACTTAGTGAACGGAAGAGCTTTTACATTAGAGTTTGCGAATAAAACAGTTAGTCAGTTAGCTACAGCGTTGCCACGACACATTAGCACGGAGATATGGGATTTTCAATTCAAATAACATAATAGTTGAGGTTGTAGCAGTATTAAAGTAACGGAAATGACTAAGGATCAAAGATGTGATTCGAGAATTATAATCCAATGAAATAAATTCAAAAATCGAAAAAATGTCATGAGGAATTCAGAAGATTAGAATTTGGGGGGAGTAAAGAATGGACGCCCTCACATGGAACCCTCAAGGCAAAAGGAAAAGAGGAAGGCCAAGGAACACACTACGCCGAGAAATAGAGAAAGATATGAGAGGAATGAACAAACATTGGACAGAACTGGAGAGGGAAGCCCAGGACAGAGTTGGTTGGAGAAAACTGGTGGGCGGCCTATGCTCCATTGGGGGTAACAGGCGAAAGTAAGTAAGTAAGTAAAGAATGGACGCATCTTCATCACTGCAAGCGATTTTAAGCTATGCCATTCAAAGTCTCTAACAACTGGTCACGATTGTCTCATAGACCCCAACCAGATAGTCTGCACCTACCGAAACATTGGTACCAGAGTTTTGGTGAGTTGGTGTTGAGATGGAATCGATAAAAAAAACATTTAAAGTTTCTTATATTTATATAAGAATCTCTTTTTTGACCGACAAAAATTAGCCAGTTTGAGATTATTAAGCGATATAACTTATTACAAAGATTCGCTCAGCGTTTTCAATGCAGAATCTATCAATCTATTGCTCATTTATTAACTTACAAAAACTTGGATTGTTTTGCAAATTATTACGGTAAAACAAATAAATGAAAAAACCATTATTTAGTGATCTGAAGCACATAACACTTTACAAGAGTCACAGCATATATACGAGCTGTCCTACAGCATAGAAGGTATCCAATAATTAATTTTTAAATCACAGGATTAATAATACATTTTTGTCATAACGGAAGTACGGAATGCTTTCTTATCCACCATATTATATATAGAGACTAAATACATGACCGACTTTATATTACTATGCATTAAAATACTTGAACGGCTCACCACTCAGAGACTAGATCACGTTAAACCAAATACACTATTCACAACCGAAATAGAGAACCAGAGTAAGGAACATACAATATCTTATTTCCCACAATTACAAGCAGTCATAGTAAGTCCGGAGTAGAATACACTAAAGGAAATAAAATCACGTAAGTCAGTAGGCTGCGCCTATTTGTCTACACTCGATGATCAACCACATTTTTCTCTCACTACCACATCAATTTTAAACACGTCTATAGAAATCAAGGTGTTAAAATAACAAACCTCCGTATAGATCATCGAACGCAACAATGTGATCACCATTTGATAAGGTCTGGATAAGAGTTCCTAAGGCTGCAAGACCAGAACTGAAGACACAGCAGTCATCACCGTCTTCCAGAGATGCTATGCACTTTTCCAAGCACTCTCGAGAGAAATTTCCAGACCTAGAATAGTCATACTTAAGCAATTTTTTGTAGAACAAAACGTTATTACTTTTGCAACACCAGGAGAAATCTGTTGGAAGGTAGATGACAAACTTATTGGTGGGACAACAGGACGTCCTATTTCTTCTAAATTTATTGGATTATATCCACCATGAGTAGCCACTGTATCTATACCATCAAACGGTTTTAGTGTCTCCTTAAGACAACCTGAAACACGTTGACAAACATCGATATATAAAGCTGCAAATTCATTCATTTCCTGTAAATAGATAAAAAAAAACTGTAATGCAAGAAAAGTGGTCAGACAAGGAATAATATGATCATAAAAGTTATACGTTCGGTATCAATATGTAATTTATTAATCTAACCATTATATTAGGGTTTACTTTTATATCTTCATAACTAACATGTAAGACTTACAGTAATTTTTAACAAAGTTTTAATGGTGTGAAGAGGGAAACAAAGAGACTGACCAACAATAGCTCATTATGGAAACATTACTGTACCCAATCAGAAGCCCGTTAAACACTAGCATTTATGTCTGATCTTACCTTATTCTGCAAATTGTAGGCTTTTGGTTAATGTATGATTTACAGTCATATTCAGTTTTATTCCAAAAATATAGTAACTTAGATGTAACCCCCATACTTTATTTTTCTATTCTAAACGGCTGGCTTGGAAAGAACTGTATTTTCCTAAATCCTTGTGGGTTGTGTTTTTTCAAAGTATGTTTTTACTCGTGTCTTTTTTAACAAATCGAGTAGCAACCAAGCCGGTTAATTTTTCTCTCTCGCTTACTAGCACACTCGATGAAATAATTGTTTTTCTCCCATAACAAGGCCGTTTAATCATAACTAGACTAACGTGCTACTAGTCTCAAGCTTAACTAGATAGCCTATTGCGTCAATGCCTTTGAACTAGATTAAGACAACGTTACCTCCTGTATATTGTTGGCACACGGTTCAAGGACGTAACATGTAGAACATAAATGAAACGTTGTCAATCAGTCATTTTACTTACAGTATGACAACTAAATAGATTAATTTCTCATCTCATTTTATAAACAGTGTAGTGATATCGTAAGATAAATCAATGCCGTAAATAAAGTTTCAATTCGTATTTTAATACAAGGCCTGCGCTTTTAAGCCAATGTCGCATTCATTGGCTAAAATTTGCTCTAGTGTCCTCATTCTTGTTTAATTTGTTATAGACCGGTGTAGAGGATAGCATCGAGACTAACCGATACTATCTTAAACTTAAATTTTTGACAAAAATCTCTAACAATGCACTAAGATGAGCACCATATCGCGTTTACTCTGAAGATACCTGGTGAGCTAGCGGAACATTTTGAGAAGCATGAGAGGAGTGAACAGGTAGAAGAGGACAAATTAAAGGTGACTCGACAACCCGGAGAGCGAGTATATGCATCCAAAGTTATTAATGACAATATTAAACAACAATCAGCAATCACATACGCTTCCGATTCAGAGAAACCGTAAGGGTAAACTGAGAGCGAATAGGGTGTAGATTCTGAGTTGTTACAGTATGGGTTAACAAACGGCCTTTATAATAGACCTTAAAAGTAAACAGGTCAAACAAGAGCGGTTGTAAAATATTCACACAATAACTACCGAAAAAACCATAATTTTGGTTTAGACGTCTGATTATCTTTTCGCCTTAATGCGATAATGAACCTCAACGATTATAATTACATTAACCTACTATTCCAAGGAAAACAGTGACGATGTGGCCAGTAGGGATGAATGTTAGGGTTAAATATGAGGAGAACGTGTAACTTACATAACATCCGCCAAAATGAGTGATAGAGCTGAAGAACAAACCGCACAAACACAGACTCCAGCACTTAAGATAATGCTATCTGAGTTACAGGAGAGTCATAGGTGATCTGGCTATGGCGCACAACATTTCAAGCCCACCAAACCATACCAACGTGAGCACCTTACCGATGCATCACCACCAATCCTCTCGAGGCAATCCTCGAAAAATTGCGCATCAACAAGCGGACACTCAGGTTCGTGCACACTCTTTCTCATTGAGAATTGTTGCAACTTGGAATGCTCTCATAGCAGAGGTGACCACAGCCTCCTCGGTGGACAGCTTTCAGAAGACTCGATAAACACATACTCACATACAGATTATCATCTCCCTCTTGGAAAAACTGTGCTGATGCATGTCTTGAAACTTACTGGTTGTTATTATTGCCATCTCCTCAGATCACTAACTTAATCTATCTCACCTACTGTCTCTGTCCCCTCTCCCTTGCTTACACCTCGGTCCTCTCGCACATTCTTCACTATCAATTTTGTGCTTTCTTGCAAGGCATCGATACAACTCCTTGCGTGTATGAGGTATTTACTTCTTCATGGTTAGAGTATAACAGCATGTTTCCTGAAGCTAGTCTTTGATGTTTAATACGTTTTACTGATTCAACCTACCATCAGGTAGAATTTTCCTTCAGGTCTTCTTTATTGTATAAACATTTCATATGCTTTTATGAATGGTTGCGCTAGTTGTCGAAAAGGGATTTGGTCTTGTGACTTGTGAAGAAACTAGGTCATGCACCACATGTCTTTTAGATTTCTTTAATGAGGTTACCAGCATACGCGATCAAAAGCAACTAGTAATCGTGTTGTATTTTGATATCAAAAAGGCTTTCGATAAGGTACCTCACAGTCTTTTAATCAACAGACTTCAGTCCGTCGGTATTAGTGGCCACCTGTTGCAATGGATTAGGTCGTTCCTCACAGATAGATATCAGATTACCAAAATCAACTCACATACATCTACACCTCGACCAATTACCAGTGGTGTTGTGCAGGGCAGTGTTTTGGGTCCACTACTTTTCATAATCTACATCAACAGCATATGCAGTTGTTTCAACACTGGTAAAACCTACCTCTATGCGGATGACCTAAAAGTGATTTATCAAACTAGCAAATCTGACTTAGGAAACTTGTTGCACACAATCCAGCACGAACTCAATACTGTAGATGTCTGGTGTAAGCAATGGAACCTTGAACTTAATACTGAGAAGTGTGGCTGGATGTGTTTCGGGGACATGTCTCCCAAATTAGATCTCATTCTCAGCAGGAATGTATTGCCCAAACTCACATCCATAACTGATCTTGGAGTGCATTATTCGCACAACCTTAACTTCTCCGAACATATCTCCAATAAAGTTTCTCGAATGAGAAGAATGCTTGGTTTCATCTTTCGTAACTTCCTTCATAGAGAATCCAGAACAATTCTCTATAAAACATGCGTAAGACCTATTGCTGAATACTGCTCTTTCTTATTTTCTAACGTACGCCTGTCTGATATGTTGAAGCTTGAAGGAATACAAAGGAAATTTACTCGTAAAGTCCTAAATCATAGCTCACCCATTGACTATCCAACCCGATGTATTGAACTCGGGCTCGATCCATTATGGAAAAGAAGGCTTAAGTCCAATCTGATCCTTTACTTTAAACTCCTGCACAAGCTCACATATTCCTCCTGCAGTTTAGTCCTTATCCATGGCCCTTGTACACATAACCTTCGAGATAAAGTATCTACGGTCAAACTTGAGAAGTATAGATCCAAAACTCGAGAAAACTTCTTCCTCACTAAGTATGCACTTATATGGAATAGGCTTCCCTCAAAAATACGCATGGCAAGTGGGTTACATGAGTTTGTTCAACTTCTTGATGATGCTCTCAGTTGCACTGACTCTTCTGCGCTCGTGAACTCACTCGCACCCTGCTTTCATATTAATAGCTCTGCATACACTTTAAACACAATGAACTCAGTGCTGCGTCTTATTTAGTTATTTTTTACACTCCCAAGTAGCACTAATTTTTCTAGTTGAATATAAATCTCTTTAGTTTTTATTTGAAATAGACAGGTTACTCTACTAACTGGGTCGATCGACACTGTTCAACTGTAAACTGGTTGACTAGAATGCACTCTACTCTCCTGGGCGCAACCTTATCAACACTTACAACTGTGTGAGTTTCACATTGCCTATTATCAATTATACTGTTCTCACTTACACGCTATTGACTTACCTTGGCCCCTTAGTGTTATCTATTGCTCCGCTTTTAACCGCGATACTCTTTATATCTCCTGCTTAGATAGTTAAGTACATCTTCCCCACTACATTCTAAATGCTTATATCTTGTTTGAAAATTCTTACTATTTCTCCATAACTGTTAACTGTATAGCATTGATGCCTAACCAATAGTTCATAAGTTGTAACAGCCAGACGAGTTTGTGAAAGGAACTTGTAGAAATAGTGTTTCTCAACAGGATGCGAGACATAGAACACCAAGTAGAACTCAATAGCTTCTTTTAAACATTTAACATGAGCCTAACAACACAAAAGGAGGGAGGGTGGAGTTACTGACCAGCAAACATTGATGGTGTGGGCGATAACTTCAAACCACCCATGTTTGTGGGGCAGAACATTTTGTTTGCTTTCGGCTCTTTAGATTGATGAGACGACTAATCAGTAACACTGAGGTTGCTCTTATACGCTTGCTACTTCTGTGGTTCATGTTTCCAAAACTATGCTGAGGTCGCTTTTCTGTCGAGACACCTGCAACATTCTTACTCAGGCGCTAACAGTATGACTTAGAGGTTGGCATTCAATAATAAAGAAAAAAAAACAGTTAGACAGTGCGAGATTTTATTCGTCAAATTTTTATTTTTACAAACTCTACTCTTTCAACTAGAATTTCGATTTCAACGTACATAAATCCAGCTTCTTACTTCGACTTCTCTTCTGTCCACCTGACACTGCACAACTCTCCCTTCTTTTTGCTGTACTCCTTTATCTGTGCGTTATATTCTTATATTCCCATAATTTACCTTAATTTAAGTGGTCAGTATGAATTTTATCTTGACTTACTACTGTATTGACTACTTCAACATGACAGGTTAAGTAGTGCTTTGGTTATATATATACACTTGCCACACTGCTGCCTTTTTCTCTCTCTCTTCTCCTTTTCAGAACCCCATTCACGGTGGGAAATCCTTGGCTACTCTAGGGAACATGCACCCTAGGTACATGACTGTCTGGATCACAGCTCGTATCAAGCGCGCTCCATATGACCTTACCCAACAAATTCACTATTGATCTCGGCAAATCGCCAAAAGAACCTATTGTGCACCTTCCTTCCTTATTTGTACTCTACTATTGAAAATGAGGCTGTACAATACTGTTTCTGTCAGTGACATGGTGTAAATATTCAATCAGAAACTGACTCATACTTATTTTAACTGCTATAACTTTACAGTAATTGTGAAAGCATTTGTGACAATTTGATCTAGCCTGTGAACTGGCGTGACTCTTGTAACGTAGTTATTTAAATTATTATATATATGATTTCATCGTGAGACTTCATGATTATTCTTAATAATGACTTTCCCCATACCCGAGTAGGATATATATGGTTTGAATTACCTTTTCTGATAGCGTTTTTGGCAGGTTAGTTTTCTGCGGGATGGAGCTGTGAAACACATGCCCAACCCTTCTCCTTCATATGGGCTGGGGCTAGCAGTGATCTCAGAATGGCTCCAGGAGGTGTTTCAGCCAGTGTACATGTGTGTGTTATTCACCAGAGCCAGACGTAGAAAGACGGCGCAATATGGAGGCTGAAATACCAGAAGATATAACTTCTTACGAGAAGTTGCAATCCTGTTACCGTTCCACACTGTAATAGTGTTGAAGTCATTTATACTATTATTTTAAAATATATGAATATAGGTTGCAGAAATTTACCCATAAACTACTTACTTACTTTAATAACTTACGCCTGTTACCCCCAATGGAGCATACGCCACCCACCAGTTTTCTCCAACCAACTCTGTCCTGGGCTTCCCTTTCTGATTCTGTCCAATTTTCGATCATTCCTCTCATATCTTTCTCTATTTCTCACCGTAATGTGTTCTTTGGCCTTCCTCTTTTCCTTTTGCCTTGAGGGTTCCATGTGAGGGCTTGTCTCGTGACGCAGTTAGGTGCTTTCCGCAATGTGTGTCCTACCCACTTCCACCGCTTCTTCCTGATTTCCTCCTCCACTGGAATCTGGTTTGTTCACTCACACAGTACGTTGTTGCTGATGGTGTCTGGCCAACGGATCCGAAGTATTTTGCGAAGACAACTGTTAATCAACACTTGCATCTTCTGGATGATGGCTTTGGTAGTTCTCCAAGTTTCCGCTCCATACAATAGAACTGTCTCGACATTTGTATTGAAAATCCTGATTTTGGTTTTGGTTGAAAGTTGTTTGGAGTTCCAGATATTTTTCAACTGTAGAAATGCAGCCCTTGCTTTGCCGATCCGCACCCTCACATCTGCATTGGATCCACCTTGGTTGTAGATGATGCTGCCCAGATATGTAAAGGTGTTAACGTCCTCTAAGGCATCTCCATCAAGAGTGATTTGGTTGGTGCATGCTGTGTTGCATCGGAGAATTTGGCTTTTGCCTTTATGTATGTGGAGACCTGATGCTGCAGAGGCTGCTGCCACACTGGTCGTCTTCTCTTGCATTTGTTGTTGCGTGTGCGATATAAGAGCCAGATCATCTGCGAAGTCCAGATCGTCCAGCTGCGTCCAAACTGTCCAGTTAATACCGTGCTTCCCTCCAGATGTCGACGTCTTCATAATCCAGTCGATGACCAGGAGAAAGAGAAAGGGTGAGAGTAAGCAACCTTGCCTGACACCGGTCTTCACCTCGAACGAGTCTGTTAGCTGTCCATCGTGTACGATTTTGCAGTTGAATCCATCATAAGAATTCCGTATGATGTTAACTATTTTCTCAGGCACACCGTAGTGTCGAAGAAGCCTCCACAGTGTTTTCCTATCCAAGCTACCGAATGCTTTCTCGTAGTCGATGAAGTTGATGTAGAGTGGTGAATTCCATTCAATTGATTGTTCCACAATGATCCGTAATGTTGCGATTTGGTCAGTGCGCAATCGGTCCAGTTTAACGATACCCTGTTGAAGACTTTTCCTGGTAGTGAGAGAAGAGTGATGCCTCTGTAGTTCTCATACTTGCTGAGATCGCCTTTCTTTGGTATTTTGATGAGGTATCCTTCTTTCCAATCTGATGGTACTTGTTCCTCATCCCAAATCTTCTTGAAGAGAATGTGAAATATTTTCGCAGTTGATTCTACATCTGCTTTCATTGCCTCTGCTGGAATGTTGTCTGGTCCTGCTGCTTTACCGCTCTTGATTTGTCTGATGGCCATACTGATCTCTTCAGTTGTTGGTGGGCCAACATCGACTGGGAGGTCCGTAGACGCTGGTTGGGTGTGTTCAGTGGAGCTAATCGATTCAAGAGTTCTTCAAAGTGCTCTACCCACCTGCTTCACTGCTCTTCAATGTTGCTGATTACTTTCGCTTCCTTGCTTTTTACTGCTTGTTCTGGTTTACGAAAATTCCCAGAGAACTTCTTTGTTGTATCGTACAACTGTATCAATTTCTGAGAGCTATTTTGAATTCGTTGAGCTGTACAGTATCCTGAAGAAAGGCCGTATTAAACTTGTGTGATGTTGTCTGCCCCGTTATCTAGTGTTTCTTGAGTTTCAGTTTTATTTTAGCGACCAGCAAGTGTTGGTCTGAGAATATATCAGCTCCTCTCTTCGTCCTCACATACTCCATGGTTCTTCTGAACTTTTCGTTGATACAGATATGGTCGATTTGGTTCTGAGTAGTGTGGTCCGTTGAAATCCATGTAGCTTTGTGTATGCGTTTGTGCGGGAATATTGTGCTGCTGATGACCAGTTTGTTGAAGGCGCATAGGTTTACCAATCTCTTACCACTTTCGTTCCTTTCTCCCAGTCCATGTCTTCCCATGATGTCTTCATATCCAGTGTCGTCCACGCCAACTATTGCATTCAGATCTCCCATCAGGATGGTCAAATCCTTTGGTGAGCATCTATCGACGATTGACTGCAGCCTTTCGTAGAATTGATCTTTAACGTCGTCATTGTAGTCATTGGTAGGTACATAGCATTGGATGACGTTCATTGTAATGTCCTGTTTCTTTGTTTTGAAGGATGCTTTAATGATCCTGGGTCCATGAGATTCCCATCCTATCAGTGCCTTTTGTGTTTGTTTGGACAGCATCAGTGAAGCATTTTCCTCTTCATGACCAGAGTATAACAACAGTTCCCCTGCAGCTAGCCGAGCACCTCCAGGTTGTATCTTCTCATTTCTGCTGCAACTTGAAATAGTCTTCAAGTCTCCCACAATGTTCGAGCGTTCCATGTTCCTAAAAGAATGGTTACTCTGGTTGTCAGAAGAGGCATCGACCCCGTGACTTCCGATGGAACTCGGCTTTCATCACGCGATGTCATAATTCTTCTTGCAACTCCCAGGGCAGAGTTAAAAATGTTTGAACTAGATTTTCTGGTCAGCATTACTTTAGCAAGTTAGTTTTTTGGTGGGATGGGGACTGCAACCCCATGCCAAACCTCCTCCTCCTTTATCCGGGCTTGGGACTGGCAGTAGCCTCGACGGGTGTACAGGCGATGTTTACTCATAAGTGAGGCATTTCTAAAGGCTAACTGTTGCCTGGCTACCTGCCTTCAGTAGTTCAGTTTGGGAAAATATCGTGTTGTGTTGTTGTTGTGTCAAAAATAAAGGTGGAATATAGTACATTGAACTAGTACATGTAGATTAAATTCTTTCGATTGACGATAATAGTTTGTGGTTAAGATAAACAAGCTGTTTAAACTAATTGTGGAGGAATAAATGTTAGTCTATCTGTCCGATAGCATTTTTCAAACAGTAATCAAAAGGGAGGATTACTAAATTTTCCGACTGCTGTGTAGAGTGGCAGTTGGTAATACGGCATCGGGTTAGCAGGCTTATTTATCTTTTTAGTTTATGGGTACAGATGTCAGTTTTACATCGGCTTCTCTCAGAATCGTCCCTTTCAGTACATCACAAGGTTGATGTTCATAGGTGGTAGAGTTAACGGTAAGCCTTCACTGACATGAAAATGATGCTGATTTCGAACCACATGCCCCCTCAAGCTTAATGTCCACCTTCTCATAATCTCTGCACATGAACGTTGGATAACGGATAACATTAGTAGATGTAGATGAAGTCAATGATGGAATACTTTTAAGACCACGCTGCTCTTGTGCCATTGCAACGAAGATTCAAAGAAACCTATAAATAACTTTTTCCCTAACAGAAAATTTTCAACGAGTTGGCGTATGGTATATAAGCGACGCGATAAGCTTCCTCGAGGATGAATTGCATACGAAGACTTATGAAAGAAATAGAGCTACGAAAGACATCAAGCTGTATCATTTTACCTGAAAATGTCTGGTTACTTGACAAAAGCATAAGGCGCTTCATTAAGAGTAATATGACACAACCAATTAACACCCTCAATGGAAGTACGCTCCCTAATGTCTACCCACAGCGCGATCTCGGTTAAATAACTACTGAAAGCCTCCCTATCAGCTCGAACAACATAGGGGACGCAGCCAAGTTAAATGCAACTCGTCACTTCATGCGACGACAATGTGGTGCCGTCAAACCCGGAGTATTCTTAACGCTGTTTAAGAAATATGTACGCCCACATCTTGAGGTTCAAAATGTTGTCCAACGCCCCAACTTAAAAGAAACATAAACCTCGTGGATCGACTGCAGAAATGCAACGAAATGAGTGATAGAGCTGAAGAACAAACCGTACGAAGAGAGACTCCAGCACTTGAGATTATGATCTCTGAGTTACAGGAGAATCATAGGTGATGTAGAAGATTCAATTCTGTGAACCTTGATTCAGGAAACAGTTAGAAGTCAGATACGTGCCTTGCCCAGCCCAATTAAAACACAAGTTTTCTGGGTAGGAACAGTTCTATTATTAATTAAAAAAAGGAATATAGACAATTACCTAAACAACATATTTCTGTTCCGATCCGAAATTAACCCAATTAGTATCCAATTCTGGAAGAATGCGTCCTTTCAGTCAAGTATGCGAAGTTACCGCAGAGGTATCAAATCCGATATCGCTGAAGCCATATTAGGTATCAATTTAAACAAAATATTTACAGTTTAGAAGGAAACATATTAACCCTATTAACAGTACATAAAATAGGAATTATAACGAAATACAAATATTAACATCCCAAATTGGGACTAAACTGAGTATCAAAATATTGAACAGAAAGAGTCGACAAGATCACAACACAAATATATACATGGAGAGAATTTCTCAAAAGCGAAGCCTTTAAAATGGATTCTACATGTGATGGCGCACAACATTTTAAGCCCACCAAACCATACCAACGTGAGCACCTTACCGATGCATCACCACCAATCCTCTCGAGGCAATCCTCGAAAAATTGCGCATCAACAAGCGGACACTCAGGTTCGTGCACACTCATTCTCATTAAGAATTGTTGCAACTTGGAATGCTCTCATAGCAGAGGTGACCACAGCCTCCTCGGTGGACAGCTTTCAGAAGACTCGATAAACACATACTCACATACAGATTATCATCTCCCTCTTGGAAAAACTGTGCTGATGCATGTCTTGAAACTTACTGGTTGTTATTATTGCCATCTCCTCAGATCACTAACTTAATCTATCTCACCTACTGTCTCTGTCCCCTCTCCCTTGCTTACACCTCGGTTCTTCACTATCAATCAATAAACTAAATTATCTGTTTATTTACTTGGTTCTGAAATTTTATTCAAATTAGCACTAGACTTTTATCCTTATTATCCTCCACATTGCAACTAGCTGATCTTCCACCTGGTAACATTATAGCTGTTGGTATCTAAAAACCCTACTACCCTGAAACAAACGTACTCATTCAAATCACGGAACATGCAAATTCAAATATAATGGACAACCGACTAAAATTAGTACAGTCGAGTAGCTAGACCCCATCTACTGGACATTACCAAAGACCTGGAACCATACTGAAAGGACAAGTATCGAGTGCTAAGAAATCAATTGGTTTACGCTAGCTTGTGAAAAAGATATTGGATATTGAAGGTCTGTCACACGTCCGAATCTGGTAAGTTCGACTTTCAAGACGTTTTAACTGTAGGCATGTGATACATCTGTATGTTGTTGATATATTCCAGTTTAAGAATTAAAATCATTTACGTGCTTAGTGCGTTGATAAATCATTTTTGCCTTATTTTCTCTTCCACATCCTGTAGCTCACATACTGCTCTTCACTCCTTAGCACACAAGATACATTCAGACCAAACGAAGCACTAAAAGTCGTCACAGGTCATCATCGCAATTAATTTTCAGAGTGGTTCCGTCAAATGAAACGTCTTGGAAAAAACAAAAAGAGGCGGTGGCAGTACTGCTACAAAGATGTCGAGTCGAAACTTCAAGACGCTCTTCATCACAAAAGAATGTAAGTTACTCCATTTCGTAACCAGCAGTTGCTTCAGAATCGATCAGGAGTTCGCAGAAGTGTCAACACTAAGCAAGAAAAGTGAGTGACGAGATGTACCTGCCAACTGTAATTTTAGACTGCTTTGTAAAAGGAGACAAGAATTCCGCGAAACTCTTCCACGAAATCCCCAGTGCGCGCGATGGGAGGTTTCATACTTCACGACCTGTACTTGAAAAGAAAAGGGCTGTAGGAGTCGATATCTGGGAAGGTTGTTCAACTTATGTTCACACAGTAACGTTTAGATGCACCGGCTTTAATAATGTCTCCTGAAAAAGGATGTATTCAAAAAGGCATAGCTGATAAGTACTTATGGAATCCTTCATTACCTAGTGCAGGCCAATCATACAATCCGACTTTGCAAGACCATTTATCCCTTATTTCACGACTAAAAACTATTGAGTCTGCGAAACAAAAACGCGAACTGAAAACAGAGCGGTATATTAACAGTCTTAAAGGTGCTAAATTGGTAAGAATAATGTTTTACCCGATATTTTTAGACACCAAACCCCCTAAAAGAAATGAAAGTGTTTTTGAATACATTGAATACAGAGTATCATGTTGCGAAAAATGATGAAGACATTGACATCGTTTCTATACCTCGAAGAAAGCTTAAGAAAAAAGATCCTCATAAAAAAATGAAGAACGATCTTGAGAAGTACGTCTGAATAATATGACCACTTTTTCAGTTTACCTAAGTTACTAAAGGAAATCAAGCGTGAAAAGAAAGCCAAGGAAAAGCGAAAGTCAGCAATCAAAGCTAAAAACGAGATCCGCAGTAAACTGAAGAAAGTTGATCTGAATATCCCATTCCAATTGCCCAGTGAGATATCATCCTCATTAAGAAAGTTGTGTGTAAGTCAGTTTTGTAAATGTGTGATTATGAACTTAATACTTATGAAACTACACATTTTGTTACTGTTATCACGTCAGCACTATGTAAAATCAACAAGAATACTACTGAAGTAGTAGGGTCAGTTATAGTAAGACGATTTGAAATAAATGAAGTACTTCGAGCGAAGTATATTCAAAGGATGAAAATATTTACAAATTTTTAGACCTAGAAACAGGAGATGAACAGCGAATGTGTCTATTTTGTCCGTAAGCATTGATCGCAATAAATGTGCAGGTCCTAACCAATTAAACAGTACCTACTAACGTGGCTCCGACGAAGTCATTGACAGCCTATCCTCACACCAGCTATTATTTCTCTACATTTATGTTCATGCAATAAGCTATTGTTTATGGTATTCTACCTTCAATCACTGTTTACCTAGTGAGATCCCAAGCAATATTTAGGCTAATATTAAGCAGGAGCACAAATAAATGTACTCATTTCTCTTGCCAGAACAAGTTGCTATTAGTGTAATAAAATAAGGCCATAATCAAATAAACCTACTGTCTCACCCTGAGAAGCCATTAAAATGACTATTTTAAGAGCCTAGTAGATAAGTCCTCCGTTATGATAAACTGGAACTTATGATAAATTAACGGTGATGCTAACTCCAAATAAATGAATGTACGTGGAAAGAAAATGATCAAACTTCATGACAAAACCCAATGATTAATTATAACTAGTCTTTCTTTTAATTGGTTGTAACTATTGATTTGTACAGTTGGTTAAGAATCCTTTAGTTATTAAAACATTGAACCAGCTCATTTTTTACATACTGCTGTCTAGAGCGAAAACGCAAAATGATGATAGAAAATTTTTATTTACAATAAATGTTTTTTTTTTCGAAATCGATCTGTACTGACGTCTGGTTCGTAGTTTATTATTGAAGCGACTAATTACTTCTATTGCCAGGGTAGCTGATATATATTGGTGGTCAGTGTGTAGGCTCGTCTTAAGACTCGCCTATCTACAGCACTTGCGGGATTGCTGCTTCTCGTGATTTTTGGAAATAATCAAACCTTTGCTATTGTTCATTGATAGTCAAGCATAAAAACTAAGATCTAAGATTTACTGTTAGAGATCACCTAGCGTAGACTAGTGCTAATCGATAAATTCTTAATGTGCTTATGTGGCATATTGCGAACCACTAAGACAACTTTTAAGATCTACAATTAAGTAACCTATCGCTTACATCTACAACGTACAGTTAAATGAAGCGCGGAAGTATCCTCTGAAATACTATCAACGTTTTCGTAACCCAATATTGTAGTTTCATTTGATAATTTGAATTGACAATTGCGTCTCTGTGCTAGTGTGGTATGGCAACTTGGACTGATGTCAAACGTACGGAGCTCTACGTTGTAACCGACTTCGCTAATTTGTGCATAGTAAAGCTTTTGCACGGAATCTTTTGAGCCAGCAACGTATAGAAACGTTGATTAGATCTTTAAAAAAACATATTAATAAGCACTTATACCTAGTTGCGTTTCACTTGAAACTATGCGCTTATGAGACTAGCTGTATTACCCAGTTGCGTAAACCAAAGCAAGTGCACCAAGTACTTAAACCAACAATAAACTTTCTCACACAAGACTAGACACTGCATCGTCGTATCCTAGTGGCTGCTTTCTAGGCACAGTTGTTGAGCAGACTGAGTATTCACGTTGAAACAGCATTATCCGCAAGGATGTGTGGTTGACCTGGTTATCGTGTAGCATCTATATGTAATTAGACTCACATTTATAACATATCTTCATTTGTACTGTGGTCGTGTCATTATTTGTGTGTAACCTTATCCTATTTTTGTGATTATTTGATTTTAGCCGGAGGGCTATTTATTTCATGAGATTGAACGTCGGCGAGACAAATGCCCACGTGCTCGCAAAACGTTGGGTACCAAAAGTAAAACCACACCCTTTGAACGCAATCGCTAGATTAATTACAAAGTCAAATTTGTTTTTAGATTGCCTGTAAATATATGTGTGAATATTGTTTCATCAACAAAAATAGGTATTTTTTTATTCCACATTCAGATGAGATGCGTAAACTGCATTTTATAGTTAAGCATAAACTTGAATGAGTTTTGTGGTTCTTTAGATATCTCATAGGTTCTCATTTCAGCTGCTTTTGCTTCATATCGTTCATGAATTCAATGAAAATTACAAATATGATGTCAGCGTTGAGCATTTGTTGACAGCTATTTACACATGGTTATTAGAAACCTGCCATAAGTAAGGGATAATCGATGGTCCTTTGGTAACACTTGGACTAGTTAGTCGAGATTTAGCGACAATTTCTGTATGAGAATCAAGAGGACGAATCTTTTAGCTTCGAATTTCAGACTCAAGTAAGCTAAAAATAGAACCTAGTTCCATAAGGTCAGGATCGAGTGTTGATCATTCCACTTGATCAGGAAGCGTAAGGGATTTCTTAACACGCTGACCGAAGGATTGGTATGATTAAAAAAAGGTCTTTGAATTGATTACCATCGAATATTTAACTGTAGAAGAGATGAGATACAGATCTAAGTTTAGATGTATCGGCAGGGTTATTAATACTTTGATTATTAGGACCTAACCACTGAGTGTAAGAGCAAGCATCTGTATGTGTTATTGTTTTTCAGGGATGAAGCAAGCATATCGTACTAATCGCTAACTGATTGAATACAGTTTTAAAACAATGCATATGCACGAACAATAATATCTCCAGTTAGATTCTCATTAGGTTAATCCAATACATTAGCATTTATATGCATATTTTAAAATATATATAACCAATCAGAGTAACTTACGAGCCACTGACAACAGTGAAATAGGTTACGTGAATAAACATAATAACTATGAATTGGTAGTGATGACAGGTGAACTAGTTGTAATAAGAATAATAACTGTTTGGGAAAGTCAACAGTGAAATAACATCCATCAAGTACTATATAAAAAGAACTTCAAATAATTAGACAGTGCGGCGCATATTACTATTTTCGTGTCCACTGTCTTTATTGAACTTTTTCACAGCGCCCATAGACTTACCGACTGATGTTAACCCATCAACAATCGAGGAGATCTGGACCATTTTCAGTAAAAATCTCAACCTCATTAAGAGCTGGAGGAGAAAGCCGCCTATTCTCACTCCGACTCTCATCCTTCCGGCGGTTGACTGAATTATGAACAAACCTCAACACAAAACAACGAATGCAGATGATGACGACAAATGTAGCAGCAACCTCTGCAGCAGTAGGTCTCATCATACATACACAAGGGAAAAAGCAGGATCCTCCAATACAACACGACATGCACCAACCAAATCACACTTCATGGAGAAACTCTGGAAAATGTGAAAACCTTTACATATCTGGGAAGCATCATTAGCGAGCAAGATGGATCTGATGCACATGTGAAGGCATGGATTGGCAGAGCAAGGGTAGCATTTCTTCAGTCGACAAACATCTGTAACTCAAAACAACTTCCAACAGACGCCAACATAATAGTTCTCGACACAAACATCAAAACAGTTCTGTTGTATGAAGCAGAAACTTGGGGAACTGTGAAGATTACCATCCAAAGGATAGGTGTTTATAAATAGTTTTCTACACAAGATACTGTGGATCCGCTGACCAGACACCATCAGTAATAACCTACTGTGACAGAGTTTAAAAGTAATTTAAACTAAAGTGTACAGAAAACAAGTTATCTCACTGAATTATACCCTAATCTTCTCAATTACTGTTAATAGTTCTACTATCTCCACCACTGTCGGATTTGAACTGACAGTTGCGTCTCTGTGCTCATGCGGTATGGCGACCTAAACTTATGTACTGGTGTACGAAGTTTTACGTTGTAACTGACTGACTGAAAACATACAAACAAGGGAATGTAGTGTTTATATAAATAAGTTTGTATACAGTAATTAGTTGGGATTTTATTGACAAGAGACAGTATAGCAGAATTTGACCTGTATGTGACTAATGAGCTGATAGTTTCTTAAAGGAATCACCTTGGAATTGTTTTTAAAGATTTTTTCCACAATGTAGTAAATATTTACTGCTTTAGTAGCCAAGAACTGAGGCAATTCCAAACACTAATTCTTACACCAGCTGTTTCGACACCAAGTGCACCTTTGATTCAAAACCAAGACTTTTCAACTTCTTTCGTAGTATCTTGATTTGAGTAACAGGCATAAATTTTTATGCTGTTTTCATGACAGTATTTACCCGACCGAAGCTGTTACCTTGAAGTGATGGTCGGGTTTGCCTATCGTGATGACCCAACCGAGCTATATTGGCTGGAAATTATGTTCCTGAAGATTCTACCATGCCAGGCAGGTCGATTGGAGAACGATGAGACTAAAAGCAGCTACTCAAGGTCTAGGGGCGAAGTCGTACTGCTGACTGCAGAGTGGTGTGACAGCAGTAAGGTGTTTCCCTCGGACAACCAGCATCTGCAGCGATGCTGCCTTCTCACAAGGAAGGAAGGGTTAGAAAATGTCGACCCTAAAGGTGTCACACCTCACTTTACCTCACGGAGTTCCGTCTCTGTCGGTAAGGGTGCCCACTAAGGGCTTTATGAGCGGAGCTAATACTAAAAAAACCTTTCATATAAAGGCCGTGCGTGACAGGCTTCAAGCAGTTGTCCCCTGGGCTCTGCGGTCACACTCTAAGACCAACACTAATCTACCTTCCTTTTCGGGTCCCTCAAGAAACAACCTTCCACATTGTGGGCAGCCGTAAAGTGACTACCGCCCTCATACCCGTAACAGCACGCGAGACCAAATCGGTCTAAATCAAATCTTCCCTAGAACCCGTAATTTCTCTGTTACCTCCACGATTAACTCTACTCACATTCCTTTATCACAGTGCACAGCTAATGCAAACGATGCGAGTTCACGGAACGTCATTTCTGGTCTTCTGAAACCCTGTTCTAGACTACATGTTGGAGCTTTTAACGTACGGACATTGTGTCAAATAGGGCAACAGGTTTCCTTAGCTTGGACATCAGAATCTTGCTCAATCGATGTATGCCGCGTCTCGGAAACGCGCATACAGGATACTAGTAAAATCATTAATCTGACTTCACCTTATCAAAATAAAGAAGCAGCCCGACTTACTCTTCATGTATCCGGTAGCCCTGATGCTGCTTCCCGGGGTCTCGCTGGTGTGTGTATAACATTGAGTCGTAGGGCAGGACTAGCTCTTCATAACTGGATCCCAGTAGATAGTCGCTTGTGCGCTGTCCGATTGAACGGGACAGTAAGGACTCGAAAAGATGGGGAAACCCGTCGTCTATTCGTCATATCTGCCTACGCTCCCACTGACTGCAGTTGAGATGAGGTGAAAGATGAGTTTTACACAAAGCTTTCAGGCCTCCTCCAAAAAGTTAGGCACCCTGATGTAGTACTAATGGCTGGTGACTTTAATGCTCAGGTAGGTAGACTAAGTGAAAAGGAAAGGCACCTTGGTGGATGTTATGGTGTCGTAACACAGAGAACAGACAATGGCGACCGTCTGTTGCAACTATGCTCAGATAAGTGCCTATTCCTAGCAAACAATTTTAGGCATAAGGAAAAACATCTGTTGACCTGGCGACCTCCAAAGTCGTCTCAACGTTGGACTCAACTAGATCACATCGCCATCAGCCACCGATGGAGGGGTTCGATAGAAGTCTGTCGCTCGTTCTAATGCACATGTCTAGATTCAGATCATGCTCTAGTGCGAGCGCGTATCTGCTTGAGGCTCACTGGACGCAGGAAAGACGCCGTAAGGGTTTTACTTAATGATAGAAAAGCTAAGAATATATTTCAGGAGCAACTAGAAAAAGAGTTAGGAAACCATGTAAGCGATAACCATCCGGAAGCAGGTTGAAATGATGTAAAAAAAGCTGTGGAAACAGCAGTGATATCTGCTAGTAAGGTAAACCATAAGTCTCGGAAGAAGCCGTGGATCTCAGTGGCATCCACCGAACTGATGGATGCTCGAAAACGCTTCCTACCTGGCTCTGAACATGATGAAGAACAAAGTCAGCTTAGGCGCAGGCTGGTAAAAAGCCTACGCAACGACTGCGAACAGTGGTGGGTGACGAAAGCGAGAGAAATGGAAAAGGCAGCGGTGATAGGCAACACTAGACAAATTTTCCGACTTATCAAGGAAACTGGTATTAGGAACCCGAAAGTGAGTGAGACTATTTCGCTAAAGGATAATCTGATGATTCATTCTCAACCCAGGAGATTAGATCGATGGGCAGAACACTTCAGGGATCAGTTCAACTGGCCATCAGCCACACTTCGATTGCCCACGATCTCCAGTCATCCTGAATGGGAAACCAACATAAGTCCCCCGAATCTTCATGAAGTTGAGAAAGCGATAGTAAACCTGAAGTGAGGGAGAGCAGCGCGTCCTGATAGATTGACTCCTGAGGTTTTTAAGAATGGTGGTCCAGTTTTAGCAGCTAAATTGACTGAGATCTTAGGTAGAATCTTGGAACTGGACGTATTCCCATCCGACTGGTCTCAATCACTGACTGTCCCAGTCTACAAGAAAGGACAAAAGTCTTCTTGTGACAATCACAGAGGAGTCAACCCAACTTATATAGTGTCTAAAATGTCAGCCTCGATAACACTCCTACGCCTAACTAGAGCTCGTGAAGAGCAGACTCGAGAAAACCAGGCTGCTTTCAGAACCGGACGTGGCTGTATAGACCACATTTTCACACTACGTCAGGTTCTGGGACAGACACACATTTCGGCGTCCTATTATAGATGTCTTCCTGGACCTTAAGGCGGTATTTGACTCTGTTGATCGTGAGGTTTTTTGGCAGTGTCTGTCACTGAGAGCAGTACCGGAGAAGTACATTAACCTTATACAAGCTCTCTACTCGAACATTACTGGTCGAATTAGAGCTTATGGCGAACTGTCATCGGAATTCTCTACTTCAAGTGGTGTGCGTCAGGGCTGTTCACTCCACCTATTCTTGTTCGATTTTGTCATAGACGTGCTGCTAGATATAACCTTATACTCGTCCGACTTTTCAGGAGTGGACCTTCTACAAGGAGACACGCTTGTTGACTTAGAATATGCCGATGTCATAGTCCTATTCGGTGAAGACGCTGAAACTTCATCAGTTGAGGTGGTTGGGTCATGTGTTACGTATGCCCAACCACCGACTGCCGCGACGAGCTATGTTTTGTGGTGTAGGAGTAGGTTAGGTGAAAGCTAGGGGCGGCCAAACCAAAACATGGCATAAATCCATGAATTCACCGACAAGTATACTGAGTCATGTTGGTAGATGTACGCTACCTGGTTGGGGTCCGCGAGACGTATGTCACCAATGGTTAGAGAGCTTGAACGACATGGCTCAGAATCGCTTGCAATGGCGCAGGTGCATCCACTTTTTGTGTTCTCTCTAATTCTAACATTCTGAAATACTCATAATCTCTATCTTTCTCCTAAATTTATCTCAGTGAATTATACTTCTCGAATCATATCTTCGCTCCTTATTCTTCTCCTGCTAATACATCTACTATCGCTATCACTTTTGGATTTGATTTGAACTGACATGTGCGTCTCTGTGCTGATGTGGTATGGCAACCTGAACTGATGTACTTACGTACGAAGTTCTGCGTTATCTGTCTGTCCATGACAGTGTTTCAGGCTGCATAAATGAAATAAGGAACATGTCCCTGGAAAGACTATAAAGGCGAATTTGTGGGATTATTTCCAAATAAAAGATAAACCTTGCTTAGCGCTTATCAATATCTTGGCATTCGCGGTGAAAACATACATTATGCCATTATAGGCAAAAATCTATATGTCGCAAATATATGCCTAATGGTATATATAAATTTATTCAGATCGCAAACTCTGATAACGAAGCAGTAGCGATTCATTTGCCTATTGTTTTGTTGGTTCAGGCAGTATTATGAACTTCAAAACAATAAAAAAATAACTAGGATGGTCTTTTCGGTTATCGCACAATGTATTTCCTCAACTACCGTTTCTTATGATCCTCAATAGTTAATGAAAATGACTGCGTTGAGCGAATATTCAGAACAGTTTACTTCGAAAGGACTTTTATTGATAGTAAGTATTTATAGTTATATACAACACCTTGTTACCTTCTGGTTAGGAACCCAATAAGAACTGAAATGCAAATTGAATACTGCTTTCCTTTAATATTGAAAAAAAATGAAAGACGGATTTACGGAGTAATCGCCCACTGCGATTAATACTTATGTAAGGTTTTTTTTCGCCGCAATATGCATATGTTTTTCTAGTTTATCTGTAAAATAATGTAGTGCATTATATGAAACTCACATATTTTATGCCTTCCACGTATCGGGAATTTAATTAAAGTTTCTTGTGGATTTGAGCAAATGAACACATAAGGACTCTGTGACGATCCGTTTGGTTGCTAATAAATTAAAAAAAAAAACGACAAGCTTATGAGTAATATAAATACAACAAAGCTTACTGGCAACCTGAATTAATGTGAAGTTTAATACAATGCACAAAGAAGTAACCCGTCCAAACAAAATGATCGAAAGCAAAATAATAATTAGTTGGAAGTAAACATTCAGTACTTACAAAGGATAATGTCTATCTGTACTGCTAAAGTCGTTTCTCAGTCATAATAATAAATGTCTCCAACCACCGATCTCTGCAATCTAAAAATCATGGTTAGATAGCCTACACATGCCAATATAACTCATCATTATTAGATCAATCCTTCGGGTAATATTATAATTTTTGATGAAAGTAATGCTGAGGAACTTAATTTCTTAAGTTCATCTACACAAACATACAGTTAATTGAACTTAACCATAAGAAGCACGGTCATGTCAGTTTTGATTAATAGAAAATAGAGATCTAGCTGCAATTGCTGTATGTTCAAGAAGTTAACGATGAAATTGGTGAATGAATTCCGATTAAGGTAATGATTTGATGTGGGTTGTCTACAGGTTTTAAACATTAACGGAACAATATATCTGGTACATTTTTTACATAAAGTTAAAACAAAACAATACTCGAGAAGTAATGCAATCTGATAGTCAGCAATTATACGTTAGCACAATGTAATAGCAGACTGATAATCAACTCTATTCACAAAGCCACATAAATCAAATAACCAGAGGCTTTTTTTAGTACAGTGGTAAGAAAACAACCAGAATGTTGAATATTCAACTTAACCTACGATGGAAGTTGTAATAAGATTCAATGGTGCAAATGCTGATAAATGTAAACATAATGCACAACCTGTGTTGATCTTGAAGAAATATGAAGTTGAAGAAGATAAAACATGAAAAAGCAGGTGTAAAGTACAAATTAACTTTAATGAATAAAATATTACCCAATTAAGTTAGGTATACAAGAAATGAACGACAAATGAAACAAAGATTTAAATTGGATCCTTAGTTCATAAAATCTTACCTTTTCACGATATTCTTCTTGAGTTATTACATTTACAATATTAACTCGACCAAGAAGACAACTTGTAGGATATGATGTTGGCATATCTGATTTAGGAATACCTATAGATAATAATGGTAATAAAATTTTGAAATATTTGAGAAATATCATGAAAATAGAATTCGTGAGTTCATAATTGTGTATTATACCAATAGTGTGAAACAAAACAGTGTGCATATGATTGATAGCATCAGATGCAGAAATGTTAGCGAAAACTGAAACCATAAGATTAAACGTTACGGGAAAAAAACGTAGAGCTTCAACGAGACCACTTGGAACAATGAGATACAAATATTTTCAATGAAGATTGGGAACTTTAAGTGGATTATTCTTCGCGTTGTATAAGAAAGAAATGATAGATTTACAGAGATAAAGAATATCAGTCACGAGGTTAGAAGTGTCTTTACGGTGGGGTCTTATCTCAGCCGTATCAAATATACTGAACTGAAAGAGCATAGGAAACTTTGTCAAGAGTTACAAAGAAATCCAACCATTTTGAAACACTGAACAGATCAATTTTAGTGAGTGACATTTTTAAAACGTATTATTATTTCAGATTAAGCGTTGTGGTTGTTTAGATGTACATAAATATTCACTCAATATTAATGCTAAAAGTAGGGGACGATAATTGCATTGAAAAGAAACTAGAATCGTAAATGAATTGAAATGAGTGAACCAAGAATAACCAACTATGGTGCTGATTAAGAGGATTTGATTCATCAATGTATTGAAATGCTAGTTATCACACTTTGTTTTGGTTTCTTTGAATTACACTGATCGCACATAGTCCTAAGAGCATAATTTCTTGGTTTATTTTACTTTATATACGCCTGTTACCTCCAATAGAGCATAAGCTGCCGATCAGTATTCTCCAAACTACTCTGTCCTGGGCTTCCCTTTCCAGTTCTATCCAATTTTTGTTCATTCTTCTCATGTCTGTCTCCATTTCTCGGTGTAATATGTTCCTTGGCCTTCATCTTTTTCTTTGATCTTGAAGGTTCCAAGTGAGGGCTTGTCTTGTGATGCAGTTAGGTGCTTTCCGCAATGTGCCCTATCCACGTCCAGCGCTTTTTCCCGATTTCCTCCTCTGCTGGAATCTCGTTTGTTCCTTCCCACAGCACGTTGTTGCTGATGGTGTCTGGCTAACGAATCCGAAGTATTGTTGATAGTACGGAAAATATTTGTATATATCACATACAACCCTTTCTAATGTAAATGGTATAACATTAATATGATCAAATAGGGTGAATGTGTTCCTTGTACTAATCAAACTAGTTTGAACTTCTCACTGGTAACATATTTATAAATCACGTCTATCTTTTTTGAAGTTATATAATGCCTTTTCTGCATTTATTTGTTATCCGTCCTGTACCTGCTAGTTTTCATTTGGTGATTAAAATAATTGGTATTTTTTACGGTTATGCTTACACTAATAGTCCTTTATTACCAATATCTCTGTATAATAATACTAGCAATAATAATTGATTATGGATCTATTTAAAACTATATTTTTAGTACAATACGGAATTCTAGTATGAAATTATCTGCTATACAAAAATAGTTAAGTTTAACATTGGTAGTATAATCGGTAAATAAAAAGATTAATCTACAAGAAATCGATATATACATATGGATATTTATATTATTATACCTTTACATTGGTATGATCGAGAATTAGTGCTTTTTTAATAATGTTTAATGAATAAGCATATATGGCAGATTAAGGGAAAAACAAATGAAATACTAGTGAGTAAAAATTGGAAAACTCATTACATGGAATAACTTAGTGGTCTGATACGTAAAAGATAACTTAAAATTGCCATCAGAACAATACACTATTTACTTATATTGACAGTTAATGATACAACTAAGCCTGTGTAACCATGCTCCAGGATAAATATGAAAGTAATGAGTACTGAAATATTTCCAGAAAGCATATTTAGATGTCAGGCTTAAAGAATAAATATAAACAACATAAACATCAACGGAATGTAAAACATTACCAGCCTTCAAATATTCATTCTCTATTTGAGCGATTTCATCTGGGTCAGTTTTACGTGCTGTAGATGCTATCCACAGACATCCACGATATGGAGTATACCATGTTCTCCCTTCTTCCCTGTATTTAGGCAAATAACACAGAGTGATTCAACGAGTATACATATATTTTAATAAATTCTTTTCAATGAATCAAAAATATCCTTGATTAGCTTAGCTTTGATTTACAAAAAAAACATATTCCTACTATTTGATAAATCTATAAATAGATTTGTGATAAATTGTTATCAATATCTCAAAGACTTGAATTGGAAAGAGAAAAAAGAACAAAGAGTGATCAGTAATATGACTCAGGAATCAAG
Organism: Schistosoma turkestanicum; assembly: GCA_944470395.2. NCBI lineage: Eukaryota > Metazoa > Platyhelminthes > Trematoda > Strigeidida > Schistosomatidae > Schistosoma > Schistosoma turkestanicum. The sequence continues at coordinate 46,909,265 of OX103971.1, forward strand.
TTACATGATTTACAATCATTGATTGAATAGATCGACTGAGGAATTAAACAACTTGCTTGATGCAGTTACGAACGTATAACGTTTCGAATATTGAAATATGACTTTTAAACTGCTTAATCATTGCGTGAATAGAACAAAGTAGTTATTGATAATTTGGTATGTATTATTATTACTATTATTCTTACCTCAAACAACTGGTCAGATAAAAATTTGTTAACAGCTTTGATGAAAAGTAATTTTGCTTCACTCAATAGAAAAAATGTCTTAAGGACTAATCTATGGATTGTCTTATGAATACAAATAGACTGATTTGTGAATGATCAACTTCGTACCTGAGCGTTAGTATGTAAATAAATTTATTTGGAGAAAACATACTACATTTGTATAAAAAAGATCGGCTAAAAATATATACTAGAGCTTACAACTTGATTCCGCGTACTAATAATGAAGCCCAAGGTTGATGTAGACTCAAACAATAACCTTCATCAACAAGTTGTCTTGATTCATCATCTTGTATTCGTAAAAGGGAGGTTGATTGGTTTAAAGCCATAATCACCGGATTTAAATCATTATTAACTGTGTAGGTTTTTGTATCCATAGACTGAGGTATGAACTACAAAAAAGTGATTTCAACATATTATCAAAGGTTGCACATTAACATAAAATCTTTGAAAAAATTTAGTGCGTAACTTGTCTTTTGAAAAGTAACGAACTCAGAGCTACCATTGGATTATTCAATGCAGTAATAAAAAACATACTGAAGTAACCAAATAAGGAAAACAAACCATATAAGCAGTGTGCTTGATTATATGATCTAATTCAACAAATGTTTATTTATTGTATCTGTACTGCACGGCTCAGTGAATCTTGTATTTCCAGTATCGATAATTATGGACGAAAATCAATGACAATCAAAAAGCTGATTACATCCCCCAATAAAGATTGGTTACATGCAAAGTTGTCGTTATCTTAGAAGTAGGGTGACAATCAAGAATACTAACAAACACAAACTAGCCTTCCTAATGATAATGAAAACAAATGGTATGCAGAGTGAGGAGATTCAGTAAACAAAATATTAAACTCAAAATTGTAAACTGCGAAAGAATGAATAATGTATTATTTTGGAAGAAATTAAATCAAGAAAAATAAATGTACTTACAGTAGGCAAGGTTATTTCATCAATATTTGAGTTAACTGTCTTTTGAATATCTCCGGAAGACTGAATGGCATTTGAAATAGCTGAAGGTTTACAAAGCTCATCCAATTCTTCTTGACTTGGATTGTACAGTTTCCCAGCAGCTTCATCTCTTGTATCCTTACAAAGAAAAAGATATAATTACAGTGACGTTTCTTAAAAAATTACAATGTACAACTACTGCCTGAGACTGTTTTATAAAGAAATTTTATACGCTCTGTGAGTAATCAATATAAACATACACATCTACATAGACCATGAACTGAAACCTCCACTAAAGAATTCCCATAAAAGACAACCTTTAGAAACCAAGATATTTATAGCTTTGACTACAGTTACTTGAAATAAACAAATATGCATGATATAACAAATGGAAGTGAAAACAGTCACTTAGGGGAACAACATACACCAAAGAGTAGGATTTCTAGGTGGCGATGATGTTAGTTTGATATATCTGTCAGTGGTTTTTAGTCGAATAAAAAACGCCAAAATTCTTGTCCTTACCTCCTAGGATTTACGATTTTATCTTGTCATTTTCTTTGAAATAGCCTTTTACTAAACAGCCCATGGTTGCACGCGAACATTTGAGGTAGAGTTTAGATTTCTCTGAGTGTGTGTACTGAGTCGCTTGTAACTCATCAGAACCTCTGCGGGTTTTCGTCAATAAGAGTGGTGTGAATTTCGAGCAGGCTTTGCAGAGTAGTCAATGTTCTCCTCTTTGGTAATTTCAAAGTAAACAGCTTGAATGTATCTAAAAAGTTTCCCACTTTACCTCAAAATGGCATATGACAGAGTGATGAACAAATATGCCATTGAGTTGAGCCGTCTGATTGACATGTAGAGCTACAAGTGAACAAAGATAATTTGTGTCGATTTTGTTCATTATGAGGGAACCCTGATTAACTTTCATAATCCAGAATCCTTAAACAAGGGATTTTATGTTGTAACAAGAACCTATCCTGTAAGTATGATATTGGAGATAAAGAGTAGATTTGTAAGATACTATCCGGTTCGGCGTACGACAAACGACATGTACTGCTAAATTACCTAACGATACTGATTCGACTAGCACAATATTATGCTCCAGACTGAATGGTCATCATTGCCCCTCGATTTTTCTTGAAACGAGATTTTATCATCATTCCATTCCTAATTACCAACAAGCTCTTCATACAGTGATAAAACACCAAATATCTGACGTTAATGACTGTAAATTTTAATCAATCTGGTTGTTTCAGAGTGAACAATACAGGTAGTAACATTAAAATTTTTATGTTTGTACAAACCAGAATGAACTAGTTTTTTTTATCTCATAAAACAGTTTCTACCTAGAGTCTTCACCGAATTATAGCTCACATGACTCGCAATTAGCTAGAGTATGTTTATGATTCATATATCTTCACTGATTCTAAAAACACGCGATTGGCTGTTGCTAAACTGCTGCGAATAAGGCTTTTGGAATCTTTTACTGACTCATTTTATGCATCAAATGAGTAAAGGAAAAGTTTAATGCATAACCATTACTCGGTGTGCTAAAGAAACAAAGAGTGAATTTATTATTGCATCATAGTATGCCTATCATATGAATCAGAGACTGTAAACAACATGAAAGAATAAACTATTGATTAAAAAATAACTGCAACATTTGCTCTGAAATCCGATAACCAGTATCCAAATTCTAATTCAAAGACAGCCAAAGTAATAAACTTTCATGCCACAAAACTTTCAGAATAACTCTTCAGTAAACAGGACTGTAGTAATTGCATACTTTTTATGTAGCTTCTGTTTCTGATGTAGAAATACTCAAATATCTAATAAAATCCTGTTGTCAAAGGACTTATATTTGTGGCTATTCAAAATTTTACAGCTTTTATGAAATTGCAATGATCAACAGAGCAAATCCATCCAACATAATTACTTCATAATCTTATAAATTATTTGATAGGTTTCTAGGTTAAAGATTGGCGGTCAAATGTAGATGCATCTAACAACGGAGTTCGACTCCGTGAGAAACGTTAGTAAGTGGTCATATTACATTGTTTGAACTGTTTGAAAAATGTTAAACCTGGAGGGAAAGATACAGGCTAGAATAATCCAAAAATTTCAAATTTCACAATCCACTCTGAGTCTTTCATGTAAAGCATAAGCCAGTAACTAGCCAAAGTAATTCAATGATCACAGCGAAGAATGACCACGTTAAGGTCGAAAACTATCAGTTTGTTACAAGAAATTAAAGAACTGATGTTCATAGTGAAACTGTGATTTTTTAAATAATCCTTTCGATGTTAGCAAACTTTTCGCATATAAAATTCAACTTTAACCTCATTGGATAGAAATGAGTCGACTAATCAATAAAAATAACTCTGTCGACACAACATCAATAAGAAATACTGATGGACTTCGTCGAGAGTGACAAAAGTTTATTCAATAAAGTGCCATAGAACTATCTCTGTACTACATATTTCATGTGTTATAAGTACACACTAACCTCTTTTATAACATCACACTTTTCCAGGTCAATACACATACGTGCAGATTGGAGACGATGTGCATGCCTTTGGGATTTTAATTCAATTACACGTTGGGCTATCCTTTCACGAACTTCAGGGCTTAACCAAGCAGCTGATCCAGCACCACCCTCTGTTGCGAAATAATCTAATTCATCATCAATAACTCTAGTTCGTCTAGCACAGGTAGCGTCAAACTCCAAAAGTTTATCACGATTACATAATGCATTTATTAAACCTGATATAATAAGATTAGCCAAAAGAAGAAAGTTAAATTGTTTCCGTTAAGGTGGAGATAAAGATATATACTGAGAAATGTCAATAGAATAGATTTCATTTTCAAGTACAGATACAGCAACCGTTTATGATCTAACCAAATTCAATAGAGCATCACAGATCTGTCAACTATAGAGTTTTAAGTTAGGTGAATAAATAACATCAGCAGATTTGGCTGCATTCAAAACAACATTCGTCTAAAATAGTAAGATAGTAATAATCTTACAAAAGTTCTCATTCTCATTAACTGGCTTTTGTGTACATACCAATCCATCAACACAGTGAAGGTATTATAGCGAGAATGTAAATCCCCTTTAACAGCATCCATGCAATAGGTTATTTTAAAACAATTAGGTGTTAATCTTTATAACAGTACCACAAGCTGCTTGTTCCACAGTAACTGTAGGGATCCAAGTGGCATTTACGCACAAAAAATATAAAGTACGTATACCATTGACAACTTGACAGAGCCATATTAACATGTGTAGACCCCAAATCGTTTATTACAGAACAAACGCATTCGCTTTCTGCCTTGCTCAGGATTTCTTTCTCCAGTACTGTTTTAACGTACCTCTTTTCTCTGTCTTTTCCAAATATATTCCCATTGTCTAATCGTCTTCCACACTTCGCTCTCACTTGCTAACCATCTTATTAATTTTTACTAACTGTATTCATTTGATAACTTTGGTTAACGCATATATATATATATATATATATATATATATATATATATGCGCGATACTACGTGCACTACAACTGACTTTGTGTATTACAACTTAGTCTTAGAAAGTCGATGGATTGAGATGAAACCTTAGCATTAATCTTAATAAGAGCTCGAAGCTGAATGAATGATGTGACTTCTGTAGTTGCTGATACTGAAGCGTTGAATTTCGTAGTTAACTATTACAGTGATTTATACTCAGTAAAGCATATAAATAATCTAGTAACGAAATTAACGTGTTAATAAAGGTTTTCAATGAATGTACTGGGTGTATGAAAAAGTAGTCATTATTATTCCTTAACTGTCATTTAACAATCATTTAGACGTTCTTTATCGAAGTAGTTGAAGTAGTAGCTGTAACAACAAGTTTAATACTAGAATTCGTGTTCATTTTTATCCTACTGAATACACTTACATATAATTAAAATAACAGTCCTTAAAACGGATATAATATACAATATGACAGGGAAAAGAATAATTGTTAAGTTAACATTCACTAGAGGTAACATCCATGTTATTTTGAAGCTCGTGTAATCATTTAGATGTGATTGTGTAAAAATTATTATTTTATACCATGCAGTGAATCATAACTTGGGAAATTTAATTCTTACAAATTAGATATCAGCTTTCTCTTGTTTTCTTAACTTCATTTCGGTCAAGTGTAGGGTAATATTAATATCAATTTCTACTACTAATTTATTGACGTAAAGGGTTTCAAAAATCAAACGAGTTGAAGACTAAATAGTGTACGGAACACTCTTGTGCTCCGAATTTTATTAAGCAACATACACTTTTGAACGATGATAAGTTGCTCAATTTATGTTGCTACTACCATAAAAATATTGAACCTTTGGTTATTTTGATTAATAAAGTGCTGAGTCGTTAATAATTATTACTAGGAAGTGCTTTATCAAATTACTACGAGTGTTTCCTCTATATAACCGGAATTTCGTAAATAGAAACTTTTCGCAACAGTACATTGGTTGTTGTAATTAAATGACTCGTGACGTGACTAGGAAACTATCAAATTATTCTTTCCTTTAATTTTAATTTTAATGTGATCAGATATGGGTCATTTTTAATCGTTTTAGTCTGGGAAAAAATAAACAGGTATGATTATGCCTCTACTAAAAATGATTTATCGAGTTTGCAACAAATCAAATTACATGATCAATTAACCTGCCTTGTTCCAAACGAGTTTGAGCTCCGTAGACAGGCTTTGGTATTAGGTCTTCGGCATCAGTATCACTTTCTGGTTCAATACTTGAATTCAACTCGGTAGAGATGATTTCAGAACTTGGTTTTTGTCTTGATTTATTAGCCCGACGGACAAGTCGATAATATGGGGTTTCCGTGCCAGGTGCCCATGCTGCTTGCAAAAGTTTATTACGGAGTTTTTCACTCTGTTTAGTTCCTAATGATATTTGATCTTGCTCTTCTCTTGTACAAACAAGACTTCCACAATAATAACATGGACCTGAACCTTCCTGTGTACAAACAATCCGACCACAACTAACACAATTATTGACTAACTGATGCTTAGTTGCTAAGCACTGACAAGGATGTCGACCAGGTAGGCGGGAAACAAGTTGATCACTTTGAGCCCCTTCACAAAATAATGGGTAGAACTTTGTTTTTTGTTTTTTCTTCTTAGTAGTTTGTGATGTCGATTGCCCTGCATTTATCTGGACCACCCAAATAGGAAACAGATTTGAAAGGATGTATATTTATATACGATTATTAAAAGAAATTGGTTTTTCAGATATTAACTCTTAACATGGAGAATGAAGTTGCTATGAGACTACCAGAACAAGACTTGACGATTTTACGGAGTGCAGACCTCCTAAATTGGGTCCAATAAACAACTGTTTGGAATAGGGGAATTGTTTATCGTATTTCATCCCAAGTATTAGTCCATTATAATATGCTTTGATGACGATTGAAAACTAGAGCAGAACATAGGTCTATGTTTTTTTTAGTAATTGATTTCAACCACCTAATTTCTTTTAAGTGACAAATCGAGTATGTGATTAGCATTGCCACCCATTAAACGTACACCTTAACGTTTTGCATATTTTTGGGCACACAGTAAGTTCTAAATACGATTATCCACGTAGCTTTATGGTTAAAATGTACTTCCTAACCATTTAAAGCCAATAGACAGTTAAAGACAGCCTAAGTAACCTACTAAAAAGTAACAGGTTAAAAATAAAATGTTAGATGAGTGAGATCGATTCTTTGCAGCGGAAAGCTGAGATTACAACACACTAGTCAATCACCAAAAAATAAATTGTTAATTCAACACAAACTAAGTAACCATCATTTTTTTAACATCGGATATACAAGACACTGTATCAATTAGTTCATAGTATTTAATGGAAAAAACATTGACAATAATTTAACGATCACCAAAGCAGAAATCAGAATCACAAAATTACCTATATTTAATAATAATACGGATTTTCGTGTACAATAATCTGAATTACACTGTTTCACTAGGATGCACTGTTAGGTTTATGTAATTAAGAAGGAACAAGTACCATCAGATTGGAAAGAAGGATACCTCATCAAAATACCAAAGAAAGGCGATCTCAGCAAGTGTGAAAACTACAGAGGCATCACTCTTCTCTCAATACCAGGCAAAGTCTTCAACAGGGTATTGTTAAACAGAATGAGGGACTTCGTAGACGCCCAACTTCGAGATCAACAGGCCGGATTTCGTAAAGATCGATCATGTACTGACCAAATTGCTACATTACGGATCATTGTGGAATAATCAATTGAATGGAACTCACCACTCTACATCAACTTCATCGACTACGAGAAGGCATTCGATAGCGTGGATAGGAAAACACTGTGGAGGCTTCTTCGACACTACGGGGTGCCTGAGAAAATAGTTAACATCATACGGAATTCTTATGATGGATTCAACTGCAAAATCGTACACGAAGGACAGCTAACAGACTCGTTCGAGGTGAAGACCGGTGTCAGGCAAGGTTGCTTACTCTCACCCTTTCTCTTTCTCCTGGTCATCGACTGGATCATGAAAACGTCGACGTCTGGAGGGAAGCACGGTATCAACTGGACAGTTAGGACGCAGCTGGACGATCTGGACTTCTCAGATGACTTGGCTCTTCTATCGCACACTCAACAACAAATGCAAGAGAAGACGACCAGTGTAGCAGCAGCCTCTGCAGCAGTAGGTCTCAACATACATAAAGGAAAGAGCGAAATTCTCCGATGCAACACAACATGCACCAACCAAATCACTCTTGATGGAGATGCCTTGGAGGACGTTGACACCTTTACATATCTTGGCAGCATCATCGACGAGAAAGGTGGATCTGATGCAGATGTGAGGGCACGGATCGGCAAAGCGAGGGCTGCATTTCTACAGTTGAAAAATATCTGGAACTTCAAACAACTTTCAACCAAAACCAAAATCAGGATTTTCAATACAAATGTGAAGACAGTTCTACTGTATGGAGCGGAAACATGGAGAACTACCAAAGCCATCATCCAGAAGATACAAGAGTTTATTAACAGCTGTCTACGCAAAATACTTCGTATTCGTTGGCCAGACACCATCAGCAACAACGAACTGTGGGAGAGAACAAGTCAGATTCCAGTGGATGAGGAAATCAGGAAGAAGCGGTGGAAGTGGATAGGACACACATATAACAGGCGTAAGTCTAAGTAAGTCACATCGCAGATTAGAATAGACAGGATTCAAAGTCATGTTCAGCTAATAAACAAGACTACTCAAAACAAGTCAATCGTTACATAATGTGTAAATAACAAAAATCGTTCCAATGAACTTCATGGCATTTAGTGTGCAATAAATTACATTACCTTAAAATATAACAAACCTTTTCTGAATTCAAAATGTTGTCGGAAGATGTGAATGAATTATTTAAAACATCTGAACTACAACTAGATTTGCGATATCCCTGTGAGGAAAAAGAAACATACATGTGGATGAATTAAGTCGTTCGCTAAAAAATTAAATAAGCTCACTAGAAAAACGACGCATAAATCATCTTATACTTCACAGATGATGCCAAACACACACAGCCACATAAGTTCGACGAGGGATATTCAAACTGAGTTATTTTCTGAAATAAAGACTGGGGGTATTCTTAAGCTTTATCGCGTTAGATACAGTTATTCACTTTTTCGGTAGTTGATGCGATTTCTATTGTTTACTTCCTAACCGTAGCTACTACCTTGACGTGGTGGGCAGGCTTGCCTATCGTGACGACCAATCTGAGCTACATTGGCTAAAACAGATGTTCCTGTAGGTTCTACCATGTCAGGCAATTCGATTGGAGAACGATGAGACTAAAAGCAGCTAATTAAGGTCTGAGGGAGAAGTCGTACTGCTGACTGTAGAGAGACATGACTGCAGTAAAATGTTTCTCTCAGACAACCAGCATTAGCAGCGATGCTGCCATCTTATAAGGAAGGAAGCGATTAGAAAATGTCGACCCTAAAAGTGTCACACCTCACTTTACCTCACGGATTTACATCTCCGGCAGTCAGACCATTTAAACAGCCAAGCCAACACCTGAAAAACTCCCCATAAAATTACCGTGTGTAACCAACCTCAAGCAGTTATCCGTTGGGCTCTGCGGTCACGCTCCCAGGTCTCTAAGACCAACGCTAATCCAACCTCTTTCTCCGGTTCCTCAAAAAGCTGACTTTCACAGTGTGGGCAGCTGGATAGTAACATCCATCCTCATACCCGTAACAGCACATGAGACTAAAATAGTCGGAATCAAATCCCCCCTTCAATTTTTATTAAACCTCTTACCTCCACGACCAAACAATCTCACATTCATTTATCACCTTGCGCCGCTAGTGCAAACGTTTCGAGCTCAAGAAACGTTTTTCCTGGTCTCCTGAAACCCTGCTCTAAACTACATATTGGAGCCTTTAATGTTCGAACCTTCAACCGAATAAGACAACAGGCTTAATTAGCTAGGACTTTGGAATCGCGCACCATCGATGTATCCTGCGTCTCCGAGACGCGCATACACGATTCGAGCAATATCATTAATTTGATTTCAACTTTTCCAGATAGAGAATCAACTCGGTTGACGCTTCGTGTTTCAGGTAGCCCTGATGCTGCTTCCCGCGGCCTCGCTAGTGTTGGCATAGCATTGAGTCCTAGGGCAGAACCAGCTCCCTTAGACTGGATCCCGGTAAACAGTCGACTATGCGCTGTCCGATTAAACGGGACAGTAAGGACTTGGAAAGGTAGGGACACTCGCAGCTGCCTCTTCGTCGTATCTGCATACGCTCCCACTAACTGCAGCTCAGATTAGATAAAAAGTGAATTTTGCCGAAAACTTTCTAACCTCTTTCAAAACGTTAGGCTCTCTGATCTAGTAATAGTGGATGGTGACTTCAATGCTCAAGTAGGTAAACTGAGGGAAACTGAAAGACACTTAAGTGAACTTTATAGTGTTGCAATTCACAGAACAAGTAATGGAGACCGACTGCTACAGCTATGCTTAAATAATCGCCTACTTCTAGTAAGTGCTAACTTTGGGTGTAAGGAAAACACGTTCAACTACTTCACTACCCTATCACTAGTTCAGGTACCGATGCAACCCAATTTTGAAGCAACATTTTGCATTTCGAGGGTGAGAACCGCATCCCGAACATGCTTACATTGTTGCTTAGGGTGGTCAGAAGACTGCATTTTGTCAGCGTCTTCACCAAGTAGAACTATGTCATCGGCATATTCTAAGTCAACAAACTTACCTCCTGGTAGAAGGTCAATTCCTGAAAAGTCAGACAAAGACAATGTTATATCTAAAAGCAGGTCTTTGACAAAGTTGAATAAGAATGGACAAAGTGGATATCCCTGACGGACGCTACTCGAAGTAATCAATGTCGATGACGGTTCGCCATAAGCTCTAATTCGACCAGTAATGTTCGAGTAGAGAGCTTGTATAAGGTTAATGTACTTCTCCGGTACTCCTTTCAGTGACAGACACTGCCACAGAACCTCACGATCAACAGAGTCAAATGCTGCCTCAAGGTCAAGGAAGACAACTATTGTAGGACGCCTAAATTTGTCTGTGTTCCAGGACCTTTCGTAGTGTAAAAGTGGTCTTTACATCACGTCCAGGTCTGAAACCAGCCTGATTTTCTCTAGTCTGCTATTCACGAACTCTAATCTGGTGTCGGAATATTATCGAGGCTAATAAATTCGACACTATGTTAATTAAAATGATTCCTCTGTGATAGTTACAAGAGGACTTTTTTCCTTTTTTATAAATTGGGACAATCATTGGTTGAGAGCATTCAGATGGGATTATGCCCAGTTTCCAGATCCTACCTACGATCTCAATCAATTTCACTGCTAAAATTGGACCACCATCCCTAAAAGTCTCTCAGGGGTCAATCGATCAGGGCCTGCCTCTCCAGATTTCCTATAGATTTTTCGACTACATAAGGACTTGTATCAATTCGCAATTTAGGGTGACTGGAGATCGTGGGCAACCGAAGTGTGACTGAGGGAACGTTGAATTGATCCTTGAAGTATTCTTCCCATCGATCAATGATAATTAACACTATTAGTCGAACTAGGAATTTTAGATTATAATCACTAAAAACTGACTTTTTTTTCAGGTTTGCTAGTGTCATTCACTAAAGAGTACAAGGACCAGTGACAACGCTTATGCAGACTCGACACTGAGCAAGTGAAAGGATCCTGAAGTTGAGGTTTATTACGACACTGCTAATTGTTTCGCCATTCACTTTCGAGATTTCGACCAGCTACGTTTACAAAAAACCATCACTAGCAGGTGATTTCACCTACGGCATATTACATTTTCCAACATAATGTTTTACTGAATGTGTATCAGACATTCGTTTATTGATAACAAACATTTTTTTGCATGTAGATGGTTACATCAAATAAACTTCTCTCTATCTTGATCGACTAATAACAGTTCTTATGCCCCTGCTCATCGTAACTTCATATTCATAATTTAACCATGACAATAATAAAATGAGCATAATTTTTTGGTGATATCCCAATCAGTGGAAATAAAAATATTTATTTTCTCTACAAAAGTGCCTTTTATCAAGTCACGAAAAGTCAGAAATACAAATTTCTACTCACTGGTATATCACGAAAAAATTATGATCATTTTATCATTGTTAACTTTCCACCTAATGCTCAGTTTATTTGAAACTACCAAGTTCAACCTTCGTTTGATAATAATGACAAACTGTTGTAAAACTCGGATAACGGAACTTTAGAGAGAGTATGACTGTCTTTGAACGACACATACTTCAGGAAGTAAATTAATGCTGTAATTTTATTGGTCCTAAAAAGCAATCACTTTTATCTGATGAACTTTAAACATGTCTTTTTCCAGACATTAGGTTTTTCACAACTAATTTGGCTGACGCATTGAGACTGTTGGCTCCGACTGAAAATACATACATAAACTTATTACGACAGACAGTAGGTATTGAAAATAAATATGTCTAGTGCCATCATACGTGTATAATGACATAGCAACTTCTTGTCATTTAATGTTTTACTGCTATTCATTATTTTGATTTGCTTGTAATCCAGTATCACATACACTTTGGAAATAAACGGTAAAATTTTGTGTAATCTTTATTTTCCGTTTTCGGTATCGTGATCATGCTTGGATTAGCTGCATTCGCTGGTACAGTAGTTTAGATATGATCATAAGTGGATAGTTTCTCAAACGAAACACAAACACCCCTTCACGTTAAATAAATGATTTTAATACCGTTGCACAGAAGCTCTAATACAAATGAATAACCTGCTGTATATTCCACGCGTAATTTTAAAGCTGGAAAACTGGCGATATAAAAAACCGACCTCGTTAGTAAATCCACTTCTTCGAATATTTTCTCGTATCAGAATTTCATAAACTTGACGATTCTCCACCTTGCGAGTATCTAGTAGAGTGGACACGCGTCTTTTAATTACTTGAGTATCATCGACTTCCATGCAAACTCTAGAACAATTTAGCAGTGATAATTCTAATAAAAATAATCTGACCTACTGTATGAAATCTGTCGCAGCTTTTTCACCCAATGCTTTGGTTAATATAGATTTCACTTTATCCATTACAAACTGTGGAATTAGTGTAAAACCATAATAATTGTTACTTGCAATAATAAAACACATGTTCAGACCAAAAATGAACAAAGTACGACTTCTCCCTCAGACCTTAAGTAGCTGCTTTTAGTCTCATCGTTCTCCAATCGTGACTAACCATCGATCACTGAAACTTTTAGGTCGAGTAAGTGAACCAGATATAAGTAGGATTTCGCCCTAGTAAATCCAAAACATGAATAGGCATATCAACCTTGTTACTTTTCAGTCATGCAATCAAGCTGTGGAATATACTACTGGGAGGAACACTGTTTTTCAACGTTTCCACTATTCGTATTAGTGTCTAAATGACTAAACTTAAGCCTATTGATATATCAGCAGAATAAAACAGTCCAGATTTCGATGGCACTGAAAATTACACTGTCTTGTACTAAAAGAGTTAGAGAGATTATGGCAAAAATATGATACACGCAGTAGTAACGTCTAACTTTTGGTGGATTTGCGTCTAGCCTGAAGGTACCTTGCGTGTTAGGGGGTGTGAAAAGCCGTATATGAGATTATTCGGAAGAGGAAAGAACACAATAAAAACCAAGTCGACGACTGGTAGGAAAATATATTGCACTTACATTTAATAAAGAAAGCAATAGACATCAATCAGAAATAACGCAAATATAAGAAGTTGGTAGCGCAATATTTCGAATGCGTTGCACAGCTGCCCCTAATGGAAAAGCATTATCCTCAGTGCTTGCAATAACTGCGTTTACTAGAGCTAGAAATAGTATGTGGGCCCGAAGAATTACATTAAGTGGAATAGACGCTGTATGTTGAGCTACCTGGAGTAGGATATTTGCTATGTAAGGAGTGTCTTTTTGAATGTGAGTGAACTCTATCCCTCCTTCCTTACTAAATGTAACTTCAGCCTTTGGTAAGTTCGCGTTTAGCTGGAAGGTATCTTGTATACTGGTGAAATGTGTGGAGCAACGTGTGAGGTTATGTGGAAGAGGAAAGAATAAGAGAAAAGTCGAGCGGATGACTCAGTAAACTCATAGATAATGCAACTGACAACAACTAAAATTAATACGAGTATCAGTTTAAGACAGATTGATAATCGGGACTATAAGTTATTAGAGACAGGTTTCGAATGCATTGCTCAGTTGTAACACGTGTTATCGGGGTCTATTGATCAGCAAAGAAGGCCTAAATCTATAGCATACAACGTAAATCAGGGACCTTACACAAAGGGAGAAAATGGAGTGGCAATCACATATTATATTATTTAAAAAATCACACGGTTTTGATGCAAAAGAAAAGCTTATGTACAAAATATTCTCATAGTCAATCTGAAAATTTACCTTACCGTTTGGCCGATGTTTACAAGCATTTAAGTGGCAGTGAGATAAGTGCTAACTCGCATGTTCACGTGGCTAGAACATTGTCGACTGAAACTTCCAAGAGAGCGATTATTACAAAAATTTTGATTAGAAGTATTGTGAACAAATGCGTAGTCCAACTCTGAGTTCCCGTGACATCCTCATTGGCTAGAACGTCTTGACCTGGTATACTCAACGAGAAGCTGTGAGTCTATTCCTTGTTACAACCTTATGTATGTTTACATATCATGATACTGATTCTGTCTTCACATATTTTTCTCGCCTATATATACATTTCCTGACAACATCAAAGACCAGTTTTGTTGTGCATAGGCCCACTTCCACGAGCATGTAATGACAGACTCACCTGCGCAGTTCCTTGTTGTAGTAAATACAATGCCGCTAGAGTTGGACAGAAGACGTAACATTGAGTATATTACAGTAGGATCTCGCAGTATTCAGTAGTCCAATTTTATCCTGAATCTCATTATACTTAAAGGGTTTTGGTTATTTGTTTCACTTCGACTTTGAATTAGTCTGTTGATAACTTTGATTCTGGTGATTTTTGGGTTTTGCTTTCAGTCGGTATTTCGAGAGTTTTGCTCTGAGAACCCAAAGATTTAAGGCTTGTTTTAACTTTTGTTATAACGAAAACCGATTGTCACTCACAATAAAAGGTATGTTCACCTTAACTCGGGTTTGTACTAACCTATTCACTGTAATTTCGTTGTGGGAGATGTGTCAGTAACAATTATTGACTGTCTAATTGCGATTACTGTGAGTATACAGAAATACCAAATCGGATTAGACACCCTCGATTTCTCGGACACGTTATTTGCTCTGAAGTTATTCACCCTGAACAAACCATAATCAAGCAACTAAGAATTTTCAGAAGACCAGTATGTTTTAACCGATAGGTCATACGGAATCATGCATCTCTCATGAGATCCCTAACAGACCAACTACGTGGGAATGAGAAAACCATTAATCTTGACGACACTTTGAAGACACCATTTTCCACAGTGAAGGAATATTTCACCAAGCCAACCACTCTGACACACCCTGACACCAAGGCACACATCAATGTCGCCCTGGTCTTATCTGACTCAGAAACTAGAGGGGTCTTAGAACGATGATCAATCAACACCTGGCAACCTTTAGCATCCTTCTCGAGACGGTTGCAAGATATTGAATCCAAGTATATCACTTTCAGTAAGGAACATTCAGCCAAGCAATTCACTGTACTGTACACTCATCCTCTACAGAGGGCCGAAAATTCACCCTTCTCGTAGCTACTCTTCAGACAAGTGGCTACTCGATTACAACTCGCGGTTTACTTCATACACAAAATACATTTCAGATGAAAATAATGTAACTGTAAATGCGTTGTATCGTATAAATTCTCTCAACAGTTTCCGAATAGTCGACCTATAACGCCGATGAAATTTTGTTGGGTCCTTTTTAAGTCATTCAGCATGCCAGTCAATGAATATCAAGTTGTCCACCAATCCCCGTTAAGGTCAGTGACGGCTGACGTACATCAGTCCACTGCATGTTATGGACAGGCGCTTGCAGAGTGGTTCCTCCCTGTAGATGCACATTTATACAGCTACCTGTTGGGAGTGTCCATCCTAGCAACTAGCCTGGTTATTACGATAGTATAACCCGGATCGAGTAATAAACGCGTGACTAGCCTTCAACTCATTGGCCATATCGTTCCCTATAATTCAAGTGGGCCTACGGCCATCAACACAGACATTCCTAAACTCGCTAATCTCAGAAGAAAACATTGTCCTTCGGCACCACCTATGAATTAAAACCTTCAAAGTAAGAATTAGACAGATGGAAACAGACAAGAGAACTACTCTGCGCCACATCCATGGGCAGGAATCGTCTAATCATGCAACAGCGCGTCTTCATTATTCTGTTCGGACTTTCTTATCCAGGTGTCTGAGCAACCATCAACCTTATAACATCATGGTTTTGCTAGCCTAGTAAGAACAAAGACGTAAATGAGCGTGCAGGCTCCTGCTGAGCTGCCAGAAGCCTAAAGTAATCGAATACAATAAATGTCCGTTAGGCAGTTTCTCAACCACACTTGTC
Source organism: Schistosoma turkestanicum (assembly GCA_944470395.2). Classification (NCBI taxonomy): domain Eukaryota; kingdom Metazoa; phylum Platyhelminthes; class Trematoda; order Strigeidida; family Schistosomatidae; genus Schistosoma; species Schistosoma turkestanicum. The sequence continues at coordinate 46,925,553 of OX103971.1, forward strand.
TTTACTTGGTAGAACTGTTACAGGATTCAAATATAAGTTGGCAGTATGCATTAAACGAGTTGATGAAGTATTCTAGCTTTGAATATAAAAAGTTATGCTTTAAGCGTTCACTCCATTAATCAATAATATGAGTGTATGTGGTATTCTTAAAATCCCTGTTGCTTTGAGTGTTAATATTCACATTGTGAGTCCGAAGTAAAAGTATCTCACACTACATGGGGATATGAAATGGTACATCCCAACACCCTGCGGAACCATGTTTGTACTGCCAGCTTAGTGCGTACCAATCAGTGGAAGAGAACGATATCAGATTCTGAAAGGAGAGTCGCTCAACCGTCTTAGTTGTAGTAAATTAGTCATATGAAGACACTGGAAAATGTGTACTATATAGTGACATCAGAAATTTGAAGACGAGGGTTGTGTATCGACAAAGTAGATAAGAATCGATAGTTTAAATGATCTAGGTCTTCGTGCAAGTAATGTCGTGAGGGTGAAAGTCCTTCGAGGCAACCATCGAAACAAGTTGAAGATTTTATCGCAGAACGATATGATCGATTGGTGTAGAATCTATTTTGAAGGCCTTGTTTTTGGGAAATCCCTCCATGTATATATATTTGTGTTATGATCTGACTGACTTTTTCTGTTCGACATTTTGGTACTTTATATGATCCAATTTTGGGATTTTATCATTTGTATCTTGTTATTATTTCTATATCTTGTACTGATATTGAAGTTTCTATGTTTCCTTCTGAACTGTATATGTGTTGTTTAAAATTGATACTTAATATGGCTACAGCCATTTTTGGATTTGATACTCTAGCAGCAGCTCGTTGCAACTAACTGGAAGCACTTATTCTTCCAGTATCGGAACTTATTGTTGTGATTAGAAACTCGAAGGTGTAATATTGTTTTGGTAATTGTCTTAATTTTCTTTTTTGATTAAATATATAACCGTTCTTTCCCAGATTTGTTATTTTTTAACTTGGACTGGGCGAAATGCGTGTGAACCTACCCTTTTTGGATTCAGAGCTCACTGGGAGATTAATAAATATTTCTACAATTGGTATGATAAACTTTCGGGGTCTTCAGTACCGATTCCACATATGAAAAGAACAAAAAGTTCAAAATACCTGATGACAATCTTTTGGCGGCCTATATATCAGTAATTCTGATTGATGGGTTTGGACAGGGCTCTCCGTGTTGTTCTCATTGATGCAAACTGAACGACAGACCAAACCCTACAGTTATTCATGTCAACATTGCATGAGACTTTCAAAATAGTCATTTTTAGTGTTCATAGTGCACCTGAACAGCTGCGTGCCATAAACGGATAGGTCCCATTTTCTGCAATCATTTCATGCATGTTCCACATCCTTGATAAACTGGAAAGAGTAAAATGTACTGTATTTGAATACAGTTGAGCATTTCGATTTTCTAATGCTCAACCGAAATTTATTTACGTTGTAGTGCCTCCACATATATTTCACTTCTCTCACATCTAACTTGGTTAAGCCCTTTCGATTAATTTATTTAACCAAGCCATTTGTAAAACAACAACTTGTATGTACCATTGGTATTTTTTATTATCTGGTTTGTATGAGCTAGTATGACTGAGCATTGCTTAACGCCTACGCACATATGCATCCTATTCGCTTTAATATTAATCTCTTAAATACCACGATGACTCAGACATTTTCCTTTGTATATATACGAATATTTTAATCTTATTAATTCATTCGCACATTCGCATATTCGCTCGCTAGTCTGTCTGTGGTCTGCTGTTATTAATTGTGGTGTGCTACAATAAACGTATACGATACTTGGAATTCATCTTCTGATTTATTAACCGTCAGACGTCATTTGGATAAGGTAGTCTGAACGAGCTTATTACGAAACGTAAGAACACGCCCGAATCGGCACACTACAACGTTATATGATATGACAATGACACGTACACTGATTAATGTCAGCATAATGTTTTGATTTCATCATTACGTTTTTATCATAAACGTGATTATTTGACCGGCGGTATTTACATCTTAAACAACCGGTTAAAATCTCGAACTTGTTGAACGCAGCTGCTTCATAATCTCCATTTAAAAATATCAGAACAATCGAGTGAAAGACACTTGCGCACAACTTAATTGCCACCTAGAAAAAATGTCCGATTGAAATGATTATTTAGAAAGTATAGTAGTAGACAGAACATGACACATCGAAAATTGGATTCGTTCTAAATCTTTCGGCTACAAGGTCTACTACATATTTCATCACTTCCTGAAAATTTAGAGGTCGCAGTACGGAGCCTAACAAATTTAGTAGCACAAGCGTTTCTTCTGAATCATGATTCTAAATATTTGACCCTAAAGATTGGGCAGTTTTCTGATAATCAACATAAATTTTTTGGTAATCTTCATCGGATCTCATTATAACGCTTGCTTGCATAATTCCCGGCTAATCCCTATTGCTTAGTATTCTCTGACCACAATACACTGGACAAGTTCCCAAAGAATCAAAACACGGTGGAACAGGAAAATATTATATTCCAAATAGCAAAGGTTGAATGGAAATAAGAAGCCAAAGGTGATGGCGAAGGCAAAGATAGATAAAAACGTTAGTTTCTTCGTAGCATTTACATGAGAAGCTTCTGCATAGAAATTCACGTGATCGACTGGATTAGATTTATCCAATCAGCATGCAGCTAACAATACGAAAATTTTCTACCCTGTTCTCCAAGAATCGATCAGGCGCTGATTGGATAGGAAACTAGCCAATCAGCACGTAGCAACGTAGTCATGCCTCAATTCCATCTATGTCCCACTAACAGGATCCCCTGTAAATTACGGTTTTACTGTTCATAGAACCTTTCATGTATGCACATTTTGCGCTCTGCATTACGGTAGGTTACACTTAACGTTAACACTGACCCAGAGAACTTTCCACATCTTTCAAGTTATTTTAAGAAAGAGATCGAGAAAGAGAAGAATTTTCGGTTATTTAATCATATTTTCTCAAAGTTTACTATTTTAGTTTCTTCAAAATTGATAAAACATTTTCTTGGGGGTAGGGGATCAATCCCAAGAATATTGTATTCGTTGATTTTCCTACTAAAAATCTAGAAACAATGTTGACTATATACATATGATAAAATTGGCTATGAACCCTTTGTTGTGAAATAAGCCACAAAAACTCTGTGCAGTATAATATATTTCAAATGAATAGCTTTTTACCATGACTTTAGTTGAAATGAACATTGAATGGTTATTTATGTATCGATGCATGATCAAAAATATCCTTAAGTATGTATCGTTCCGTTTCATTTGCTTTTTGCATATGATTTTCATGCACCTTGTCGATTGTCAAGGTCAGTCAGTCAGTCAGTTGCAACGTAGAACATCGTACGTATGTACATAAGTTCATGTTGCCATACCACATTAGCACAGAGACGCAAATGTCAAATCAAATCTCATAGTGATAAAGATAGTAAAGCTATTAATCGTAATGCAGAAGACTAGAGTTCGAAGATATTATTCAAGAAGTATAATTCAGTGAGATAAAGTTAGAAAGACAAAGGTAGAGGCGCTGACGATTCAAGAAGATTAAGATTTGAGAGAGCTCAAGGAATGGATGCACTTACACCATTGCAAACGGTTTTGAGCCATGTCACTCAAGGTCTCTAACAATCGATTACTAACATCTCGCGGACCCCAACCAGGTAGTTGACACCCACCGACATGGCTCAGTCCACTTGTCAGTGACTTCATGGATTTCTGCCATGTTTTGCTCTGGCCGCCCCTAACTTTCTTCCAACACACTCCTACACCACAAAACATAGCTCGTCGAGGCAGTCGGTGGTTAGGCATACGCAAGACATGTCCCAACCACCTCAACTGGTGAAGTTTCACCACTTCATCTATTGATCTGCCATCCTTATCTAGTACTCGTTTCCTAACGACAGCATTGCTTACTCGGTTGTCCCACGATATACGAGCAACGCTTCTGAATCATCTATGATCGTATACTAGTAACCTACGAACATCTTCTACTCTTAACGGCCATGTTTCACAGCCATATAAGAGAAAGGAACGAAATGCTGCGCAGTTCACCCGCCCTTTGGTTAGCGAACAGATATCACGCCTACGCCGTAAATGACGCAGGTTGGCAAAAGCTAATCGAGCCTTCTGTATCCGAGCTGAGATTTCGTCAGTCAACAGGCCATCAGCACTGATGAGACTCCCCAGATATGTGAAGTGATCAACACGCTCGACTACTTCACTAACTATCACTAGTTCAGGTGCCAATGCAACCCAGTCTTGTAGCAACATTTTGCATTTCGAGGGGGAAAACCGCATCCCCAACACGCTCGAATTGTTGCTTATGGTAGTCAGAAGACTCTGCATTTTGTCAGCGTCTTCACCGACTATGTCATCGGCATATTCTGGATCAGTAAGCGAGCCACCTGGTAGAAGGTCAACCCCTGAAAAATCTGACGAGCCTAATGTTAACACTAAAAGGATGTCTATTATAAAATTAAACAAGAATGGGGAGAGTGGACAACCCTGACGGATACCACTTGATGTAGAGAATTCCGATGACAGTTCGCCATATGCTCTCACTCGAACAGTGGTGTTCGAGTAGAGTGCTTGTATAAGGTTAATGTACTTCTTTGGTACACCTCTCAATGACAGACACTGCCACAGAACCTCACGATCCACTGAGTCAAATGCCGCCTTAAGGTCCAGGAACACAACTATTGTAGGACGCCTATATGTGTTTCTTTGTTCCAAGACCTGTCGTAGTGTGAAGATGTGGTCTATACAACCACGTACAGGTCGAAAACCAGACTGGTTTTCTCGAGTCTGCTCTTCACGAGCTCTAGTTAGACATCTATGTATAATGGAGGCTAACAATTTAGAAACTATATTAGTTAAACTTATTCCCCTGTGATAGTCACAAGAGGACTTTTGTCCTTTCTTGTAGATTGGGACAATTAGCGACTGTGACCAGTCAGATGGGATTACGTTCAGTCCCCAGATTCTACCTAGGATCTCGGTCAGTCTAACTGTTAAGACTGGACCACCATCCTTAAACATCTCAGGGGTAAGCCTATCAGGACCTGCTGCTCTACCTCCCTTTAGATTTCCTATAGCTTTCTCAACTTCATGTAAATCGATTTGCCATTCAGGATGACTGGAGATCGTTGGTAACCGAAAGGTGGCTCGAGGCCAGTTGAACTGATCCCTAAATTGTTCTGCCCATCGGTCCAGCCTCCTAGATTGAGAATGGATAATAAGACCATCCTTTTCCGAGATAGTCTCACTCACATTCGGGTTTCTAATACCGGTTTCTTTAATAAGGCGGAAACGTTGTCTACTGTTGCCTTTTCCATCGCTTTTGCTTTCGCCACCCACCACTGTTCACGGTCGTTACGTAGGCTTTTTATAAGTGTGCGCCTAAGCTGGCTACGCTCTTCATCATGTTCAGAGTCAGGGGGGTTGCGTTTTCGAGCATCCATCAGTTCGGTGGATGCGACTGAAATCCACTGCTTCATCCTAGCCTTGTGGTTTACCTTGCTAGCAGATACCATTGCTGTTTCCACAGCCTTCTTGATATCATTCCAACCTGATTCAGGATGGGAATCACTTGCATGACCGCCTAACTGTTTTTCTAGTTCCTCCTGAAATATTTTCAAGTAAAGACCTAAGAGGCTTCCTTACGATGTCTTTCCTACGTCCAGCTAGCCTCAAACAAATACGTGCTCGCACTAGGTCATGATCTGAATCTAAACATGTGCCCCAGAACGAGCGACAGGCCTCTATCGAACCCCTCCATCGGTGGCTGATGGCGATATGATCTAGTTGTGTCCAACGTTGAGACGACCTCGGTGGTCGCCAAGACAAAAGATGTTTTTCCTTATGCTTAAAATTAGTGTTCGCAAGAAATAGTTGGTTATCTGATCACGGTTGCAACAGACGGTAGTCATTGTCTGTTCTTTTAGCCGCGGGACCGTAACATCCACCTAGGTGTCTTTCATTTTCACTTAGTCTACCTACTTGTGCATTGAAGTCACCAGCCATTATAACTATATCAGAGCGCTTAACTTTTTGGAGAAGGTCCGAAAGCTTTCTGTAAAACTCATCTTTTACATCATCTGGGCTGCAGTAAGTGGGGGCGTAGACTGATATGACGAAGAGGCAACGACGAGTGTCCCTATCTTTGCGAATCATTACTGTCCCGTTCAGTCGGACGGCGCACAAGCGACTATCTACAGGGATCCAGTCAAGGAGAGATTGTTCTGCCCTACGACTCAATGCTAAACCTACACCGGCGAGGCCCCTAGAAGCAGCATCAGGGCTACCGGATACACGAAGGGTAAATCGAGCTGCTTCTTTATCTTGACATGGTGAGGTCAAATGAGTGATGCTACTCGGATCCTGTATGCGCGTTTCCGAGACGCAGCATACATCGATGGCACGAGCTTCTAGAGTCCTAGCTAATGATGACTGTTGCCCTATTTGACACAATGTCCGTACATTGAATGCTCCAACATGTGTTTAGAAAGGGGTTTAAGGAGACCTGGAACGACGTTTCGCAAACTCGCATCGTTTGTATTAGCTGTGCACTGTGATAAATGAATGTGAGAAGAGTTAGTCGTAGAGATAAGAGAGGTATGAGGGGATGTGGGAAGGATTTGATTTTGAACGATTCGGTCTCGTGTGCTGTTACGGGTATGAGGGCGGTTATCACTTTACGGCTGCCTACACCGTGGAAGGTTGTTTCTTGAGAGACCTGAAAAGGAAGATAGATTAATGTTGGTCTTGGAGACCTGGGAGCGTGACCGCAGAGTCCAAGGGACAACTGCTTGAGGCCGTTCACGCACGGCCTTTTTATGACAAGTTTTTAGAGTGTTAGCTCCGCTCTTGAAAGCCCTTAGTGGGCACCCTTACCCAAGGAGACGGAAATCCGTGAGGTAAGATAAGGTGTGACATTTTTAGGGTCGACCTTTTCTAACCACTGCCTTCCTTGTGAGAAGGCAGCATCGCTGCAGATGCTGGTTGTCCGAGGGAAACACCTGACTGCTATCACACCCCTCTGCAGTTAGCAGTACGACCTCGCCCTCAGACCTTGTGTCCCCGAAAAGTTGTTACTACCTGCAGAGTTTGGGCCAGCGAATAAAGCATCTTGGAAAAACACCCAACGCTGAATCTGAGTGTCAAATGCTTTAAATTAACCTATATGGATTAAACTGCAAAATCTTGCACGAAGGACAGCTAATGGACTAGTTATAAGTGAAGACCGGTATAGAGTAAGGTTGCTTAATTTCATCCTATCTCCTTCTCCTAGTTGCTGACGAAGTTATGAAGACGTCAACACCTTTTGGAAGCATGGAATACCCTATCACTTCAAAGATGGTCTGCTTCGTATAACGCACAAAAGCATAGAGTGTAAATGGATTTCTACGGTGGCAGTTCCAATGGGTTCCAATAAGTGCACTCCGAACGCGTATCTCCCAATTCAAGGTCCAGAAAAAGCAAAAATTCTAGGAGAAAACGGTCTGGAATTGATGCACCTTCCAGGTTACAATTACTCCGAAGAGTATCCGAAACAAAGATAAATAAGTGACGTTAAGTCCAACAGCTACCGTATCAATCCAAATATGGCTGTAGCCATATTAAAGATCAAATTTAAACAACATATATACAGATCAGAAGCAAACACAGAAACTTCAATATAAGTACAAAATATAGAAATAATAACAATATACAATGATAAAATCTCAAATTGGAATCAAATAAAATACCAAAAATGTCAACAGAAAAAGTCCGTCATGTCATAACAAAAATATGTAAACATGGAGGGATTTTCCAAAAAACTAAACATTCAAAAAGGATTCTACATAGAGGACGACTTGTTTAGTAGCAACCTCTGCAGCAGAAGGCCTCATCATAAACAAGGGTAAAAGCAGGATCCTTCAATACAACACGACATGCACCAACCAAATCACACTTCATGGAGAAGCTCTGAAAGATGTGGAAACCTTTACATATCTGGGAAGCATCAAAACAACTTCCAACAAACGCCAACATCAAAATTCTCGACACAAACATCAAAACATTTCTATTGTATAAAGCAGAAACTTGCAGAACTGCGAAGATTACCATCGAAATAGTTGTCTACGCAAAATGCTGTAAGGGCGCACACTGGGGATATTACTTATCAGCATCAAGAGACAACCCTTACTTGGAATCTTTAAGACCAAAGAAAAAGAGGCAGACCAAAGAATACATGTTGTAGGAAGTCGAAAATAAGCAGCGAATAGCAACTGGAAACGAGAGCCCGGGACTGAGTTGGCTTGGGGATGCTGGTCGGCGGCCTATGCTTCACGAGGGGTAACAGCCAAAAGTAAGCAATTTTCGACAATATATTGGTTAAACTAATTCCTCAGTAATTGTTACAAGAGAAATTTCATCCTTTCTCACAGCCTAGATATTAACTGGCCGGTTAATGCACCTGATCCTGATGCCCTCCCCTTCGTTTTAGATTGACTTGGGTCCTTTTTAACCTGCAAGAGAAAGCCGCTTTCTGTCAACCCGTTTCTCTTTCTTTTGGTAGTTGACCGGATTATGGGAAACGTCAACACAAAACAACGAACGCAGATGATAATGGCCATTGTAGCAGCAACCTCTGCAGCAGTAGGACTCATGATAAACAAGTGTAAAAACAGGATCCTCTATTACAACACGACATGCACCAAACAAACCCTCAAAGCCGAAGGAAAAGGAGAAGATAAAAAAGAGACTACTCCGAGAAGTAGAGAAATACGTGAGTCGAATGAAGAACTATTATATAGAGCTAAGAAGGAACGTCACGACAGATTAGGTTAGAGAACGATGACTAATACTGCTTTGGGGATTTTAGGCGTAAGTATGTAAAGTAAGTAACTTACATGAATGGTGATGCATCCTTATTACACTACGAAAATGTTCTCATCCAGTAACCACTAGGCTCATTGCAAAAAGGTTTTGTTTGCCTGGTATAAATAAGCAAGTGAAGGAGTCTGAATGCTCTAGTGTGAGCTGACAAAATCTAAGGTGGTCAGGCATAACGAATGTCACCAAACACTTTCGCAACGGCTAAGGCTTGATTCTGCAGTGTCCATTCTGATTTGAAAGGTTTCTTATCTGATTTAAATGAAAACCTATCTTCTTATGCGGAACATTGTATAAGTTGTCCAGAAGCGCTAGCAATACCAATAATAACATATTTCTCGAACCTGTTAGATATCTTTTTACAATATGGTCACCAGTATACGAATAGGATGCCAAAAGGGATTTAAACACATAAAATAAACCGTCAGGGTTTCTAAACGGTGACATAAGCAATTTATAGATTTACGACAGTGTTTATGAGGATTCGTTCTCTAATTACATAACAAATGAAACTACTTGATATGTCTACAGTTGTTGTTTTACGACTGGAAAGCGCTTGGTATCTGCTGCAATCTTGACTAAGAGACGCATAAGTTTTGTGTAGCAGGCGTTTGAAAAAGCTTCGTGGCTCCGGGCTGCACACATGGTACTGAAAAGATAAAAATAACTAGTATCCAGGTTATTCGATCCAAGACCTCAACAAAGCCTAACAGTATATGGTTGAAAAGAGAAGGGAATAGCAGAGAAAACTCAGTCAAAATGCTAATAGAAGCATGGATTCTAGGATTTAATTTGTCCTACAGATGTAATTCTTCAACGGTAAACGCAATATTGGTGAGCACAGAGTCTATGGGAAAGCTATAGTTAGAACAAGACCAATTTTGCTTCAAACTTTATCTGTTTCTAAACATAAAAACAATTAGATTAGTACAATAAATGAGAAAATTACAGTAATCAAGTAAACCCAATAAACATACCGACCAATCTAGCGTGTCTTATGGAAATGAATAAAGTTACGAGTCACATCAGTACAATAAGATAAGTGTCCCTCAATTATTAGGTCATTTAAAACAAAGAAAGTTTACAGACACGTCAGGTCAGATCAGGTGGTGGTCGCTTAAACCACAATTTGATTGGTTAGTTATGGCATAACTGTTAGGATTTTCATCCAATATCTTGAGAGGGTTATTGGTCAAATCCTATTGGCCGATTTCTATTGGTCAAAATTATGGTCGTTTTAACTGTCAAAGTCAAATACTTCAATGTTGTTTCTTATTGGTTGTCCTGACTATCACTGTCACTTCAAATGTTACTTTCTGTTGGTAGTCTTAACTGTCAATGCCACAGAATTCGATGCTGTTTCCTATTCGACCAAAATGTATAAATACGCATTATCTGTAACATTTTCGGACCACGACCAGGACTAGGGCTCGGTCCCGGATCCCTAGTCCGGGATCCTGATTCTCTTCTGGATTCGGAGCTCGTACTTTCTGGATGCTTGTAGAATACACGTTCTACTTTATGTTATGTCCTCTTATTTTTATTCAATATGCGGGTTGGGATAATCGGATTTCAGTAGCATGTCGTGCCACCGGATCCTCGATCCTCGCTCTCGTTTTCTGACTGGGTAAATTCTTAATAGTTCAAGTATATCAAGTTGACGTGGTTACTTGCAAGCGTAACAATAACTACAATTAGCTATAAAATAACTAACATGGATTGCCTTTAAAAAGTTTATGGATATCAGGACTCCTTGTGGAAGCTGTAACCCAGAGACCAGAAGCGTCGCTCTTATCAGTGATCAAGCCAAGAATGTGAGTCCGCTATGCAGATGACACATTTGTCATTATTAAAAGGAACGAGCTGGAGAACATTTACAATCGGATAAACAACGTCTTTGTTGACATGAAATTCACAATGGAAAAGGAATCGAACAACAGTCTATCATTCCTGGGTGCACTATTCGTCAGAATTGACACAGGGAAACTGGAGACCAAAGTGTTTCGGAAGCCAACCGACACAGATGTCATTCTCAACTACAGAAGCAATAACTTAAGAACTCACTTAATCATCTGCGTACAAACGCTGTACAAAAGGGAGAAGACACACTGCAGCACATATAAAGTACTAAAAACGAAGACAAATACCTAATGACCATCTTCCAAACAAACGGCTATCCACGACATTCATCAAAATACATCAAATGAAATCGTCAGCAGAAGCGAAATCAAGTGCAGGAACCAATAAAGAATGTTAAGTAGCTTGGCACTCACATCAATCAGAAATCAACAAACATATGGACATTGACCCAATATGTGAACCAATCCGAAAAATCGTAGGCAAACATAGGGTCAAGGAACAGATCAGAGGGGATACGATCGAAACAAAGATGCAAACAACGACATGTTTAAGTCAGTAGCAACCAATCAAGATAAAATTCAACAGAATAAGCTACGGATCAAACGTGTAGAAATTCGAATACTTTATTTCTATCTGAAGTTTGTGCTGATGATGTTGTTCAGGAGACCAGTGAAAGCTCCACAACCAGAAAATCCAGCTTAGCGAATAAAACACCACCACAATTTTGAACACTGCTTATTTTCATGGGCGAGTATTCCATCAACGTGCTGGGTTAACCACAATAGAAAGAGATTAGTAAATGAAACGAGTAGTGTATCTTTGATAAGCAATTATTATGACATGCTTAATGTAGCGACCCTAAACCGAGGACTTAGTCAAAATGTGATAGTAGACAAATGAAAAAAACTGAGCGTACCACAATGAGGATAAAATTGTATGTAGAGAACGAAGAGTAGCAACAAAAAACACGCACCGAGTTTTACTTGAAAGTTCGCTCTGGGTTAACATCAAAAGTAGGGTCTGTACAACTATCGTTGACATCATGTGTAACTTCAGTATTTACATGGGAAAGTTAACAAGTTGATTTGGTCGATTCACAGCCAACATAAAAAATCACGCAAGTCCTGGAAATCGTGAAAGATATGTATATGTCAAAAATAAACACTAAAAAACCAAGTTCGTTTATACCAGCTCTACAGAGTAAACAATAAATTGATTCTGTCATGTGCCAGCAAAGTGATATGATGGCTTGAGTCTTATCAAAAGGTGCTTTGTGTATTAATAAAACATACAGAATAGTGGGAAGAGTTGAAAAGGAGAAGAAAAAGGTGAACCAACTACCAATTGAGATCTCAATAGACACATACATTTTAAACTGTTGCGACAATAAGCAGCCACAAAAGCCTCAGATTAAGGCGATCATAAGGTAGAAAGTAGAAGCAGAGGGTTTGATCCACTAGGAAGAGAAACTAACGAACAGTCGATATTTCGAAATCAGTAAATTTGTGATTTTATTATTGTTTTGCCGTATTGAGACTACGTCTCTGTTTCCCGATACAAGTGCGGTTTGTAAAGCGCCCTATACGACTGGTTAACGTTACGGGGTGTTTTGAAAGGAACTGCAATGTCTACGAAAGCCAGCTGTGAGTATGGCACTCCGAAATACTACGCACTATGCGGCCTCGGTGGAGTTCTAAGCTGCGGTCTCACCCACACTGGAGTGGTCCCATTAGATTTGGTGAAGTGTCGTCTACAAGTTGACCGAGCTAAATATAAAAATATTACTCATGGATTTAAACTCACAATTGCTGAAGAAGGCATACGAGGTCTAGGAAAGGGTTGGGCACCAACCTTTTTTGGGTACTCTCTTCAAGGGCTTGGAAAGTTTGGTTTTTATGAAGTGTTCAAACATATATACAACGGCTTCCTATCTGAAGTAGGTTACTTAATATGGCACGTATAATATTTTGTGCAGGAAAACGCGTATTTATGGCGAACATCTGTGTATCTAGCGGCCAGTGCCAGTGCAGAGTTCTTTGCTGACATTATGCTTTGTCCGATGGAAGCTGTAAAAGTACGAATTCAAACAATGCCAGGGTGGGCTAATACACTTAGAGAAGGTGTGCCGAAAATGTACAAAAACGAAGGATTCATTGGGTTTTATAAAGGCCTTCCTCCTCTGTGGGGACGACAAATCCCGTATACAATGATGAAGTTCGCTTGCTTCGAACGGACTGTGGAAGCACTGTACAAGTATGTAGTACCAAAACCACGCGAACAATGCTCAAAAAGTGAACAGCTGGTTGTAACTTTCGCAGCAGGTTATATCGGTATGTCTCACTTTAAAATTTTTTTATTTCCCTAGCGGGTGTATTTTGTGCCATTGTATCTCATCCTCCTGACACAATAGTGTCGAAATTAAATAAAGATCCAAATGCACGCCTGATGGAAGTTGCCAGAAATTTGGGGTTAATGGGTAAGTCATCAATAGATTTTCTATGGCGTTTGATGTGTATGTTGGCAAGCAAACTTGCTCTAAATTTTTAAACAGTTGATATTCTGTAGGTTGGACAACGAAGAATTTCGGATCATAATAAAAACTGATGTCTGACAGGGATTAATGACTGTAGCGTATGATAAGTAGTTACTATCTCTGGCAGCACTACCTAAACATGGAATAATTAAGTGGTGAAGAAAGTCCAATATCTACTTTTTCCTCATGAGGTTTTAATGTAGGCATTATAGTTTATAAATCCAAGGTTCAGCATCAGAAGATCGCAAGTGTGCTTGTTAGGTTTGTGCTTTATGTGAACGTTTGGTGTTCGAATGGAATCCTCAGACATCATACTCCTCACATCCCATCTCTATAATATCTGTTGATCATATAAGTCAGTCCAACAGTAAGCTGAATAATCTTGATTTCTCAGGTATGGTGTGAATATCAGAAATAGTTGGTAAAGACATCGGTGTTTTGATCGCTGCTTGTGAGGAATTTTATAGGAGCGGCACTACTTTTAGGTGCAAATCTTGGAACTATTTCTATCGTGTACGAGTATCCTAAAACAGATAGCAAGATAAATAGTTACTAGCTGTTTCTACTGGGGGGAACCTACCAGTGAATCGGTTATCTTCTGATAGATAATATTGTGTAAATGACATCAAGCTACTCATCCCGTACTTTTTATGATCGCGCACTCCTTAAGGTGTAACCGGATTGCTGGTTGCACCGAGTCACTGTGCGCAAAATAAAAACCCCTCTCTAGCAGTTTCTGCTGGGAAGGAATGTACCAGTGAATCGATTGCTCGCTGGTATACATTACTGCATATTCCTCACACCGAATTATCTGTAATTATAATAAACAGTCAGTCATAGATTGTGGTGCGCGAGCTCCCAAATGCCATGGTACATCCAAGAGTGGGAAGAGTTCGCACTGTCGCGTGGCCATGTGTTTATACCCACTGCTAGGGAAGTCCCACTCACTGCATCCTTGCGGCAGGGAGTTATCTACGAAATTGAGAGGACGAAAAGCAAGTGTCCAGCTTATCCGGCTTATCTCTTAATCATACCCAAATAGTTCATATCCGGAATTATGACGAACTCATGCTCTTTTTGCCTTTAGACTTCAGCACTAGTTTTACAAGGTATATTAGATTTGAAGATTAAACAATGTTAATCAAAATGATTATCATATACCTCTAGCAGTTAAGTTGCATATAGGATTTCTGCTTCTCTTATTTCTCTCTGAGGACCTCATTAATACTCCTAGTCACCATACAACCCATTTACCATATAATGGAGCGCATAAATATGTAGTTATTTGACCTTACATTTGTAAAAATCTTTTTTTTTAAATTTCTAATTAAGGTATGTGGAGTGGACTTGGACCTCGTATTATCATGATTGGGACATTAACAGCTCTGCAATGGTTCATTTATGATGGCTTCAAAGTAGCTATGCAGTTGCCGCGCCCGCCACCTCCATCTATGCCAGAGTCACTAAAGCAGAAGTTAGAAAGCCAAAAGCATTAATCTAGTCTATCAAATGTATACAGTGCTCCATATTTTATCCTAGTACATTCAAATTAATTCTTTTCTAACACCTATAAAAAAGACCTAGTTTATAGATTTAAAACAATCGAGTACAATATATTTAAATGAAGTTATTTCATAGAAATCTGTTGTTTATGTACAATTAAGAAAAAGACTGCTGCATCTGAGTACCGGTTTGAAGACGTCTTCTGTTTGGCTTAGAAACTAACGGTTTGGGAGTTTCTCTGTGCAACAAAAAAGAATCACTGTCGTCTATACAGAAACTATCTATCTGATATTCGTCCTGTTCCGGCGTCTACAACAAAGATTGGATAATTTCCGTTAAGGTTTTATGTATCGAACACTATACGTAATATATATTGATTAGTTACAACAAATATCACTGAGAAATTTTACGACGCGATTCGATTCTCAAAAATGAATGAATCATAGCAATAGCATGTAAGACCTTTTCTGATAAATAACAATCAAAATACTTTTCAGAGAAAAAGGGTCTAGTTATTCCTAATGAGTCCCCAATCATCTGTACCATCTGAAAGCTAAATACAGTAAACCAAAATATGTCGTCCAAAACCTTGTAGGATTTCTTCAATACCGTGTCATTGTTGATTTTGGATGACTTATTTCGGTCCTAGTCCCAAACTATAGCTAACACCTTTGTCGTGGTGGTTGGGCTTGCCTATCGTAATGACCCAACCCAGTTATATTGGCAGGAACATATGTTCCCGTAGGTTCTACGATGCCAGGCAGGTCGATTGGAGAACAATGATACTAAAAACAGCTACTCAAGATCTGAGGGCGAAGTCGTACTGCTGACTTTAGAGGGGTGTGAGAGCAGTAAGGTGTTTCCCTCGGACAACCAGCATCTGCAGCGGTGCTGACTTCTTACAAGGGAGAAAGGGGTTAGAAAAATTCGGTCCTAAAAATGTCACACCTTATCTTACCTCACGGATTTGTCTCCGGAGGTAAGGCCTTTTAAACAAGAACAGAGCTGACACTTCAATGACTCATAAAAAGGTCGTGCGTGACCGGCCTCAAGTAGTTGTACCTCGGACTCTGCGGTCACGCTCCCAGATCGCTAAGACCAACCCTGATCTACCTTCCTCTTCAGGTTCCTCAAAAATAACTTCCACGGTGTGGGCAGCCGGGAAGTGACAACCACCCTCATACCCATAAAAGCAGACGAGACTTAATTGGTCACAATCAAATCATTTCTACACCTCTTAATAACTCTCTTATCTACTCGACCAACCCTTCTTTCGATCGTAATATCAGTAGTAGGTGCCTTGAGATTCTGCCTCCTGGTTTGTTATTTACATACAGTCGACGATAGCCAACAACAGACAACTATTCAGACTCATCAATGAAACCGATATTAGGAATCCAACTGCAGGTGAGACTATCTCGGAAAAGGATGGTCTTATTATTCAACATCAATCCAGGAGATTGGATCCACGGGCAGAACACTTCAGGGATCAGTTCAACTGTCCTTCAGCCACACTTCGGTTACCCACGATCTCCAGTCATCCTGAATCGCAAGTCCACTTGAGTCCTCCTAGTCATTATGAAGCTGAGAAAGCGATAGGAAATCTGAACCGAGGCAGAGCAGCCGGTCCTGATAAACTGTGTACCGAGATTTTTAAGAATGGTGGTCCAGTTTTAACAGCTAGATTGACCGAGATCGTAGGGAGAATCTGGGAACTGGACGTAATCCTATACGACTGGTCCCAATCCCTGATTGTCCCAATTCATAAGAAAAGGACAAAAGTCTTCTGGCCGTGTGAGAGCATATGACGAACCGTCATCGAAATTGATTACTTTGAGTGACGTTCGTCAGGAATGTCCACTTTGTCCATTCTGATTCAACTTTGTCATAGACCTGCTTTTAGATATAACATTGTCTTTGTCTGACTTTTCAGGAATTGACCTTCTACCAGGAGACACGCTTGTTGACTTAGAATATGCCGATGACATAGCCCTATTCTGTGAAGACGCTGAAAAAATTCACTCTTCTCACTACCCTAAGCAACAATGCAAGCATATTCGGGATGCGGTTCTCACCCTCGAAATGCAAAATGTTGCTTCAGGATTGGGTTGCATCGGCACCTGGACTAGTGATAGGGAGTGAAGTAGTCGGACGAGTAGACCGCTTCATTTATCTGGGGAGTCTGATTGTCTGGTGACTGACGAAATCTCAGCTCGGATACAGAAGGCTCAATTGGCTTTTGCCAAGTTACGTCACCTATGGCTCAGGCGAGATATCCGTTTGCTGACTAAGGGACAAGTGTACTAAGCATCAGTTTGCTCCATTCTCCTATCTGGATGCGAAACATTGCCATTAATAGTAGAAAATATTCGTAGGTTACTAGTATTCGATCGTAGATGTCTTAGAAGCATTGCTGCTGTATCGTGGGACAACTGAGTAAGCAATGCTGCCATTAGGAAACGAGTATTAGGTTAGGATGGCAGATGAATAGATGAAGTATTGAGACTTCATCATTTGAGGTGGTTGGGATATGTGTTACGTATGCCTAACCACCGACTGCCGCGACGAGCTGTGTTTTGTGGTGTAGGAATGGGTTGGACGAAAGCTAGGGGCGGCCAGACCAAAACATGGCACAAAACCATGAATTCACTGACAAGTATACTGAGTCATGTTGATAGATGTAGGCTACCTGGTTGGGGCCCGCGAGACGAAGTTCACCAATGTTTAGAGACCTTGAACGACATGGCTCAAAATCGTTTGCATCCACTCTTGAACCTGAACTTATGTACGAAGTTCTGCGTTGTAACTGACTGACTGATTAACCCAAACTTTGTAAACAGATGAGACGAATGGATGTAACAGTTACAGGTATTACTTATTTCTTGGTCCACAACCGGTAATTATTCCTAGGTCCCAATACGCAGCTGTCCTAAGTATCTATGTTTCCGATATGCATATAGGTGTTTGTATATGGTACCATGATTATTTGCATGACTAGATATTTGGTGGGATCCGCTCGAGTTGCTATCCAAAAGAGAATTAATAATTTTTCACTGATAGTCCCAATGCAAGAAATAATGCTTTGTGACTTTTTAACTATAATGACTTGCAAGTGCAATAAGATTTCGAAGGACGGCCAGATATACCTACTTTCCAGTGCTAACGTCGACAGGAAGCTCGATTGGCACCCGGCACTAAACTAGCTTATTCACTTTTGAGAAACGACAATTTAAGGACGCTAAACGGAATAAAGCCTAGACGGTAACAATCCGGAATAAAATAAGAAGAACGATTCAAACCACAATCGGTTAAAATGATATGGTTTGTTTGTCAGTAGCGACTGTTGTCTGTAATTGTGTTACTGTTTAGGTATACAAGCTGAAGTAGACAGTCTAGTCCATAAGTCAAGTATCAGATTTTCCTAGCAACAAGCCTCACTCCTACCGGGATCTTGAAGTGTCAGAACGAGAATTTCCCACCAGTATATATGCACCTAATATTGCTATATATTTGTGAAATACTCGGTCTTTTAAGAGCACTGAAATATTACCGTAGATTCAGAGGAATATAATCAAGGGAGATACGAACTAACCTGTGAAAATATAAAGGAATTTGCTGTATCATCACACTTCTCAAATATTTTCGGCAAAACTTTTCTTTTGTTGCCCAATGGATTCTTGACGTTACCTGGAAATACTTGTGGACTTCGGATGCTTTGGAGGTACACTTTCATCATATCAGATCGAGATGAGTTGCACGTGACATCCGCGTATCCATCGTTTACGAAACTATCATCATACATGTCTTGGTCTTCCGAATAAACCTGGTCAGATGACTCATTACTCGTACACTCAGCCTGTGATAAAAACAATTTAGATTTAGCATATTTATTACTTTTGATGCCCTTTTTTTTGTCCGACCGGTTCAGTGTTATGAACTCACTGAGATCTTCGTGGAATATACCCGATAAATCTTTGTCAGTAGTTTCACTAGCGTTATTATTTTTGACTTCATTTTGAAAAACTGCTTCAATGTTGCTTACTTTTATTGGTGACGACGAATATAATAAATCATCTGCACTGAGTACTTCTGTTATCTGTTCAACCGGAGACCAGTTAATTTGTGAGTCAAAAGAACTGTCGGAAGCGGTAGAGAAATAACTGTTTTTCAACCCATCTCTATCATTAGTGTCCATATTTTCAGTAGTTTGGGTGGGCTTAATGATATCATTCAGTTCTGTTCCTAATGAGAGTCTTGTTTCAAAAGTAAACAGTTCAGTTGATTTATGGAAACTACTCAAATGTGGAAATGGTGAACCAGCAAAAATAGCACTTTGAGAAGTAGTAGAAACTACAGGGGTCGTTAGTTCTTCATCTAATAAACTTGATGCATCCAGATGAATCGTTGAATTCTCCAATAAAGCTAAAGCTTCATCGGGATTAACTTGACTTGATGAAGAAATTGCAATTTGCTTTACACCGTTTAGTCCAAAGGGAGTGCTTCGAGTTAAGTTAATTACAGTACTAGGTAGACTGAAAGCTTGAACAGCATCGTTCACCACACCAAAAGATGGGACTTCAGTACTTTGTGAAACCACCGGTGTTAGTTGTTGATCATAAAATTTGCCATCGATTGTTTGAAGATCTTTTAGGGTTGGAGAGGTTTTAGCGAAAATGGGCAGTTCTGTATTAATTGCTTCAAGTAAACTATTTTCTATACTAAGCTCAATATTCAACTTTGGGTTTAAATTATCTGTAGGTGAACCATGATCTTGATCAATCATAGACTCTAACCACTTATTCAGTGCAGTTTGTAAGGATGTTACTGTAATAGGATCATGACTGTTCGTGTTAATATTATGAAGTATCTGAGTAAACTGTTCTGCACAAACTGTAAATTCGCTAAGATGAGGGTCAAGAAATACTTTGTCAGACACTAAACCCTTGACAATCTTAAGATCCTGAATAATATCTACTGAGGAATGGGATATCTCTGAAGCAAGTAGCGTGTTACTAAGCTTGGTGGAAGTCGATTCTTCAAGATCATGATCTTGTGAAGAGCTATCCAAACTTAACTGGTTTCTGGATGGCGACAAACACATTTTCAATAATTCACTCATTTTTGTATTAATGTCGACTTTCCGTATACCCAGAGCATGGTAGGAAAGTTGTGTCATATTACGACGATGCATCTCAACTAATCGGAGGATTGACATGAGGTGTTGCGATGATGAAGATGATCCAACGTTTGAGCCTGGAGTTAGACTAGATTGCATTGTTTCTCTGAAGACTTCTAATCTATCTTGGGACGTTAGATTGTACATGTCCGTAGCTGTTGGGTAGTCTGAACTAAAAGTATCCATATCAGATTTTGATAAGTGCTGAATTCGGCCCAGAGTAAGCGGGTGTAACCTGATATGCAGCCTGTTCAGATTAACAGACTCTGCATGCAACACGTAGGTGTCTTCATACGAACTCTTCTTCTGAACATCTGGCTGCTTTAGTTCCGATACTTGATTACTAGGATCTTTTTCGACTCGTAAACACTTCAACTGGAGTTTAGGATGAACACCAATTGGCACCATCCTTGGGTTATGTGGATAAAAGGCAAGCTTACAATAAGCGTTTCCCTCAAGTAGAGCTTTATGGACAGAAGATGTCCTCGCGATGCTGATGGCATGATTTCTTTCTTCACGACCTTCTGTTAACAGCATAACAATACGTCCCAGTCGCTTGCGACCAGTTCTACCTTGACGTTGCATTAGTTGAATCGGTGATTTTGAGGCATCAAAGCAGACGATTAGATCAACCTGTCCAACGTCAATACCCTCTTCACCAACACACGTTGACACTAGAGTGTTATAAACACCTGACCGAAAACCATCCATCACACGTATCTGATCCCGTTGAGATATTCCACCCTGAGCATTTGACAATCGTGGGTTTTTCAAGCTGGGTGACTCACATTGATTTGTCAGTTGAGGGCTTCCACTTACTCTTGTCCCTTGTCCAATAAATGACGCTGGTTTAATTAGTGGTCTTAGTTGTTTAAGCATATGCATAATTTCTTCGACTGAGTCGCGAAACTGCGTGAAAACTATAGCGCGTGTGGAACTTCGTTCGTGTATGTTTTTTCTATCATTAGAATTGAAATGACCAAGTAAAATATCTTTTAGTTTATCAAGTTTAGGATGACCAGCCAAAAAAGGTGCTTGAGAATGCAGTAGTTCCTGATGAATTAATTCTTGCTTCCAAGTACCTTCAGTGCACTCTACGTTTATGCCGAATCGTTGAGCTAATTCCCTCCATAAATTATTCATATGAGGAAGTTTGCTAAGTTGACTCCTAACCAATGGACTTGCTCGATTTCCAGAATAAATACCCTCTAAATAGCGATAGAGGGGGCGTAATCCATGTTGAATCAGCAGTTCCAAGCCGTGGAGTAAACAGATAACTAAGCCAAAATCACATTGAATGGAACTACTTTCCGCTAAATTGATACTAGGAAACGATTGCGAAGACCACTTTTCTCGTGCCTTAATAATTGTGTATTTTGCTATTTTTTCTGGACGAAGATCACCATAACACTCTGAAAGTGCACCACGTTGATAAAGTCTATCGAGGGGCACACGAATACACTCAGTTAATTGATTATGATACCGTGTCAGCTCCGGACCAAGGGGGACAACTACTGCCTCTAGCTCCCGATGTTGTATGTATGGTCGGACGTCAGCACTAGTATCAGTTCGCAGCTCAAGGTGAGATATAAGTAAGTTTGCAATCAGTGTTTGTACCCCTTCAATATCAGCTGCAGGTGTGGCGGACAAAGCAACAATCCGAAATTGTCGATGAGTGTATGGTGGATTTGTCAAGATTCGCAATACCTATTTTGTAAAAAAACCCATAGGTGATAGATAAGATACAAGTATTTGGATTAGTTTATCGAGAAAAATAACTGAAGCACCAAATAATATCAACTAGGAATAAAAGAACATGAAGCAGCATAGAATTTGAAAATTTATCTGAATTTTAATCGGTGTTTGTCCCGAAAAGTGACCAAAAATCTATAGTTAATGCATGATGTTTCGAAGTAACTGTTCGTGATAAGCTATCAGTAGAGTCAAATTACTTTTGAGTGGTTTTATGGTTAGCAACAAAGAACTTCATCTTTATACATAGTCAAGTAGCTTATCCACTACAACGAACGCTTTATCTGAGGCCTAAACATATCAAACCGTGAAATCGTCAATGAGCTGACAATATTCTTATCAACACTACTACACCACTGAAGATATCGAAATAAAAAACTGCGAAATATCAGGTCACAATTAGGACAGTTCAAATCATTTTCATGTCAGAATACTACAGTGTAGAATATGAAAGCAAAGTGTAAGACATGAATTCAGGTACTATAACCAATAAATGAATGAACAAGAATAGTCATTTAATGAAAGATACAACCTAGTTAGGAATTAAACCAAGGTAAATCATTTCAGTCAAGAGGTTTTATTTTACTTTCATGAAGAAAGTGATACAACTACAACGGGATAGCATTAGGGCAGATGGTAGCCTTACACCAGTATCTTTCATACGATCATCCCATGTTATGCATAAACTGACCATCTTTATCACCAGTGTCAACCACTAATCTATGATGTGCGAAATCACGAAGACATTCGTAAAACTATCGAAATTAATGTTTTAAAATGGTAATACCAACTGAATTACTGTCAGATTGACTGAGGATAAGATTGCTGACATTTGGATTGCTCACCGTACGTGAACAATGCGTCGGAGATAATGATGGTTGGAAATAGACTTTCCAAACACCGTTCACTCAGAGTGATCAATTTTTACAAGCATGACGAAAAAAGTACTCATACTGAGGCGTTTTAAACCCGACCTTTTGCACTCACACTAATATATCACGCAGCGCTTGTGGGCATAAACTGCCATTTTATGAAGTGTGGTATGTATAGCCCGGGGATCGTCCTACAATATCATTAGCATATTTGAGGTCAAAAATTCTCTCCCCAGGTAAAAGGTTCACTCCCTCCACCAACGCATACTTCCTTCAAAGATGTTTCCAGAATCCATTCTTTGAAAAAGTTACAGTGGAATTTTAAAATCGGGCAACACCATTACAATATTACAACAACAGGTAGTTTTATGCTTTCACTTTGATTTAGGTATCCTACAATGAACCATAAACAAGTTTTTGATAAACAGCCTAAACAAACTAGAATATACCTGACAACCTAAATAGTCTCAATTTAATGTGGTCAATCTAACAACGTATTAGTTTACAAAACGAATTATTGCATCATTTTCCATCGTAGATTAAAATAACGTTTAATAAAATTTTACATTATTGTCTTTTTCGTTCACATTAGTTATTATGTCAAAATCTTCGGTCAATAAACAGATTCAAAATTACATACAATTATAATTATAACCTAAGAAACTGTTCATTGTGATAATAACATGATAAAAGACTTTAAAAGTATCGTAGGATTACACCAAAGTCACGTATACTGGAAACAAGAACATCAGGCTGTCAAGTTTTTTGAAGTCTTAAGTAACATTTGTGACCAGAGTATTTATTAACTGTTCGTCGAGATTTTAAATGTACAAATTATAATCACCAACATTTGCTGAAACATTACTCATACATAAATACTATAGTTTATAGCTTTGAATATGCGATATATTGTTAAGGAATTGAAGTAAAGATTTACTTAATTCACATTTTAGACGTTATCATGCAAATACTTTTGTATATATTAACAATACACTCTAAAACTACTCTTACAAGTTCATGATTTAAGTAAATAGTCAAACTAACGGATCGATAAATGAATACCTGCATAGTATGCGGTTAGAGCAAATTAGAATTTATTTTTTGTGCATCTAGACATGAGCAGATCAATAAATGTCAGTCAGTCAGTTGCAACGTAGAACTTCGTACGTATGTACATAAGTTCATGTTGCCATACCACATTATTAGCACAGAGACGCAAATGTCAAATCAAATCCCATAGTGATAAAGATAGTAGAGGTATTAATGTTAATAAAGAAGACTAGGGTTTAAGATATTATTCAGTAAATATAATTCAGTGAGATAAGGTTAGAAAGACAAAGGTAGAGGTGCTGACGAGTCCAGAAGATTAGGATTTGAGAGAGCTCAAAGAGTGGATGCACCTGCGCCATTGTAAACGATTTTGAGCCATGTCGTTCAAGGTCTCTAACCATTGATGACTTTCGTCTCGCGGACTCCAACCAGGTAGTCTACATCTACCAACATGACTCAGTCCACTTGTCAGTGACTTCATGGATTTCTGCCATGTTTTGGTCTGGCCGCCCCTAGCTTTCTTCCAACCTACTCCTACACCACAAAACATAGCTCGTCGAGGCAGTCGGTGGTGAGGCATACGTAACACATGTCCCAACCACCTTAACTGATGAAGTTTCACCACTTCATCGATTGATCTGCCATCCTTATCTAGTACTCGTTTCCTAACGACAATGTAGTTTGGAACGGGGTTTAAGGAGACCAGGAACGACGTTTCGCAAACTCGCATCGTTTGCATTAGCTGTGCACTGTAATAAATGAATGTGAGAAGAGTTAGTTGTGGAGATAAGAGAGGTATTAGGGAATGTAGGAAGGATTTGATTTTGAACAATTTTGTCTCGTGTGCTGTTGCGGGTATGAGGGCGGTTATCACTTCCCGGCTGCCCACACCGTGGAAGGTTGTTTCTTGACGAACCTGAAAAGAAAGATGGATTAGTGTTGGTGCGTGACCGCAGAGTCCAAGGGACAACTGCTTGAGGCCGGTCACGCACGGCCTTTTTATGAGAGGTATTTAGAGGATTAGCTCCGTTCTTAAAGGCCCTTAGTGGGCACCCTCACCCAAGGAGACGGAAATCCGTGAGTTAGGGGAGGTGTGACATTTTTAGGGCCGACCTTTTCTAACCCTTCCTTCCTTGTGAGAAGGCAGCATCGCTGCAGATGCTGGTTGTCCGAGGGAAACACCTTACTGCTGTCACACCCCTCTGCAGTCAGCAGTACGACTTCGCCCTCAGACCTTGGGTAGCTGCTTTTAGTCTCATCGTTCTCCAATCGACCTGCCTGGCATGGTAGGACCTGCAGGAACATGTGTTCCAGCCAGTATAGCTCGGTTGGGTCATCACGATAGGCAAGCCCGACCACCACGTCAAGGTAGCAGCTTCGGTCGGGAGATCAATAAATGAGAAATATAACAGAAATTCGAGGACCATATCTCATCAGTAAAAACGTAGAACGTCGTATGTACGTACATCAGTTCAGGTTGCCATACAACATTAGCACAGGGATGCAATTGTCAATTCAAATCCCATAGTGGAAGAGATAGTAGAAGTACTAGCAGTAATCGAGAAGATTAGGGAGCGAAGATATGATTCGAGAAGTATAATTCAGTGAGATAAATTTAGAAGGAGAAAGATAGAGATTATGAGGAATTATGAAGGTTAGAATTGGAGAGAACACAAAGAGCGCATGCACCTGCGCCATTGCAAACGATGGTGAACTTTGTCTCGCGGGCCCCAACCAGGTAGCCTACATCTATCAACATGACTCAGTATACTTGTCGGTGAATTCATGGATTTATGCCATGTTTTGGTTTGGCGCAGTACACTCGTCCTTTAGTCAGCAAACGGATATCTCGCCTGAGCCATGGGTGACGTAACCTGGCAAAAGCCAATCGAGCTTTCCGTATGCGTGCTGAGATTTCGTCAGTCAACAGGCCATCAGCACTGATGAGACTCCCCAGATAAGTGGAGCGGTCTACACGATCGACTACTTCACTTTATCACTAGTTCAGGTACCGATGCAACCCAATCTTGAAGCAACATTTTGCATTTCGAGGGTGAGAACCGCATCCCGAACATGCTTGCATTGTTGCTTAGGGTGGTCAAAAGACTGCATTTTGTCAGCGTCTTCACCAAGTAGGACTATGTCATCGGCATATTCTAAGTCAATAAGCGAGCCACCTGGTAGAAGGTCTACTCCTGAAAATTCAGACGAGGATATGGTTATTTCTAGGAGCATGTCTATGATAAAATTAAACAAAAATGGAGAAAGTGGACATCCCTGACGGACACCACTTGATGTAGAGAATTCTGGTGACAGTTCGCCATAAGCCCTCACTCGACCAGTGGTATTCGAGTAGAGAGCTTGGTACACCTTTCAATGACAGGCACTGCCACAGAACCTCACGATCCACTGAGTCGAATGCCGCCTTAAGGTCCAGGAAAACAACTATTGTAGGACGCCTAAATGTGTGTCTATGTTCCAGGACCTGTCGTAGTGTGAAGATGTGGTCTATACAGCCACGTCCAAGTCGAAAACCAGCATGCTTTTCTCGAGTCTGCTCTTCACGAGCTTTCGTTATGCGTTGAAGTATTATTGAGGCCAATATTTAGATACTATATTAGTTAGACTTATTCCCCTGTGATTGTCACAAGAAAACTTTTGTCCTTTCTCATAAATTGGGACAATCAGGGATTGAGACCAGTCAGATGGGATTGTATCCAGTTCCCAGATTCTACCGCTTCACATTTCCTACAGCATTTTTTTAACTCCATAAAGAGTTGGAGGACTTACATTGATTTGTCATTCAGGATGACTGGAAATCGTGGACAAGCGAAGTGTGGTTGAAGGCCAGTGTAACTGATCCCTGAAGGGATCTACCTATCGATCCAGTCTCCTGGATTGAGAATGAATAATAAGACCATCCTTTTCCGAGCCAGTCTCACTCACATTCAGATCCGTAATATCGGTTTCCTTGGTAAGGCGGAACAACTGCCTACTGTTATCTATCGCCGCTGCCTTTTCCATCGCTCTCGCTTTCGCCATCTACCACATTTCGCAGTCGTTGCGTAGGCTTTTTATCAACCTGCGCTTAAACTGACTTCTCCTCATCATGTTCAGAGCCAATGCTATACCTACACCAGCGAGACCCGAGCAAGCAGCATCAGGACTTCCAGATACACGAAGAGTAAGTCGACTTGCTTATTTATCTTCATATGGAAAGATAAAGTGAATGACGCTACTCGGATCCTGCATACGCGTTTCGGAAACGCATTATTCATCGATGGCTCGAAATTCTAATGTCCTGGCTAAGGAAGCCTGTTGCCCTATTTGACACAGTGTTCGGACGTTAAATGCACCAACATGTAATTTAGAACGATGTTTCAGGAGACCAGGAATAACGTTTCACGAACTCGCATCGTTTGCATCAGCAGTGCAGGGTGTTAAAGGAATGTGAGTAGAGTTAGTCGTGGAGATAAGAAAGATATTTTGGGGTGTAGGAAAGATATGTTTGTGACCGATTTGTTCTCGCGTGTTGTTACGGGTATGAGGGCGGTTCTCACTTCACGGCTTGCCACACCGTGGAACGGTGTTTCTTGAGGAGCCTGAAAAAGAAGGAAGATTAGTGACGGTCTTTGAGACCTGGGAGCGTCACCGCAGAGTCCAAGGGACAACTGCTTCAGGCCAGTCACGCAAGACCTTTTTATGAAAAGATTTTAGAGTATTAGCTCCGATCTTAAAAGCTCTTAGTGGGCAGCCCGTACCGACGGAGATGGAAATCCGTGAGTTAAGGTAAGGTGTGACATTTTTAGGGTCGACCTTTTCTAACCACTGCCTTCCTTGTGAGAAGTCAGCATCGCTGCAGATGCTGGTTGTCCGAAGGGAACACCTTACTGCCGTAACACCTCTATGCAGTCAGTAGTACGACTTCGCCCTCAGATCTTGAGTAGCTGCTTTTAGTCTCATTGTTCTCCAACAGACCTGCCTGGCATGGTAGAACCTACAGGAACATATGTTCCAGCCAATATAGCTCGATTGGGTCATCACGATAGGCAAGCCCGACCACCACGTCAAGGTAGCAGCTTCGGTCGGGTCCATATCTAATATTTCTAGTTATAAATGAACTAAACTGTCACTTTCCTAAAAACGATTATTACAGACCGTGTTAGTCAAAGAAAACGACAGATGTGATTTCCTGTAAGATAAAAGGAAGGAACTATGCAGAACTTCAGATAAAATTGCATCGGTTTAAATTAACGTACGTCCCAACAACACAGGAATAAAAAATCAGAAATGCTAAGGTATAAAAATAAATAAGAGGGAAGATAGTAAAAGTGAAGAGCGTGAAAAACGCTTAACGAGATTAGCTTAATTAGTCTACACTTACAGTGTGTGTGTCATTAGAAATCACTTGTAATCGAAAATGAAATACCAAATCACGAACATCCAATCATCAGTATCTATTACAGTGATTAGACTGAGCGAATAAAAAGAACCTAGAGTGAAATACGATATGGCATATCAGTTTTCCTAGCGCTAATTATAATATGTCTAATTATGAACTCTTAATTCAGCAATAACGGACGAAACAAATAACTTAAACATACTTGACAGTAAGCATGATTTCTTGTTGCCTTGTGTGCTTCATCAAATATGAGCAAACGGATAGAGTTAGCAGGACAAACACCAGTCTGTAGATCATTCATTAACACTTGAGGAGTAAGGAATAAGACTCGATATGTTGACCAGATAGTTTTTCTTTTCGTTTGTGCTATTGATCCAGTCACTTCAGCACTATTTTCTTTAAGTGGTCCAATAAATTCTGAACACGAAATAAATTGCTGTGTTACAAGAGGTCGAGTTGGTGCCATGAACACAAATCTCCCCGCAGGATACCAACGGAAGAAATTATACATAACGACGGCAGCAATAAATGTCTTACCAAGTCCTGTGGGTAAGCAGACAAGTGTATTTTTATACAAACATTGCTCGATTATATTTAACTGGTATTTACGCATGCTTGAATCACTTGGATAAATCCACTCGACCCCAGCATCTACATCGAAACCTTCTAAATGTTCTGAGTCATTAGCTGTAGGATGATATACAACAGGTTTTCGTTCCGAAATATAATTAATAATTTGTGCATTATCACAAAATTCATTTTTTTCTGGATTAGCGCTAGAATCTGAAACACTATTGAATTTATCAAGAATACTAGCCACGCAAATATCATCAGGATCCACAGAGTTGAGTGTCTTATGGAATGAGTTTACGGCACTGGCATGATTGTTAGCAATAATTGAGTGTGAGGGGATTAGGTTTGACCAAGATTGTAACAAAGAAGTTTGTTTCATAAACACAATCGATAATCACTTTACACTTGAAAAATCTAGAAAAGTAAAATAATATAAACTCTAACATATTTTCATGCAAATATTATCATTAGATATGATTAATAAAGTGTGACTTGATCATTTCAAATAAACTGAGCATAAGTAGATGGTTAACAATGAAATAATAGATTTAATTTAATTTGCTTATTTATTCTCTGAAAAAGCGACTTACACAAAGTCATGAAACATCAGAAAAAGTTTTAATTTTTTTTAATCATTAAGATATTACAAATACATTTGTACTAGATACTATTATAATTACCTAACTAAAAACATAATAGTCTTGTTTGCACGCCCACTTTATATACGCTGTTAACGTCAAATAAAATTGTAAATGTATTACGGCAAAAAAACAAAACAATTTTAATTAATTAATTTCGGAGAAGAATTTGATTGTTCGACGCGATAGTGATGCATGAAGTCACAAAAGCAAAGAACAGGTTGAGTTTTACATAGTATTCTGCGCGTCTATCATTTGAGTAATGTAAGATGCAAGTATAGTCCATATAATCTAAGCTTCAGCTGCTTTACTTAAATATCTTCAGTTTTTTAAAAGCATAGTTATATGGAAACCTACATTGTAATTCTTCAGTGAAGCATAATAGTGATAAGTATCAGTAGTTAGAAGTCAATCGGTCTAATTACTTCAACCCGCTAAATGTATCTAGATACTCAAGTTATTTACAATCAGTGGTATACAAAATAAAATCTGACTTTCTTGATATTGTTACTAATTTTGAAACAAAGAAAGTAACGTTTTAAGTCATTAAGCAAAACAAAATCAGTCTGGTAAAGAGAATTTTATTTTCGACTTCATTATTGAAAGTTGTGATTAATTTATGATACCCTTGTCAATGACGCAACAACTTGTAATTTGATTATAGACTACTGTGTAAATAACTATAAATACGCTTATACAAATTTAATAAACGGTGTCTTCGGAAAAATTTCTTTGTTGAACTGAGGCTATTTCGTTTACTATTACTAACGTTAAAAAAGTCTAATGATCCTAAATGGAATTTTCATATACAACTTCACATAGCTATGGAAATTTTATCTGAAACTGTAATCCTCCGAATATTTGATGGCGCATATTTTGTGCACTGCGATTGATTATCCAATGTAAACTGAAATGGATTACAGAGACGTGGACAGCTGAATAAGTTGATATTCATACTTGTCAAAAAGGCTTGTCAATATGTTCCAAACTAATCAGTTACCTAACTTACAACGTATACATTAACATTAAAGGAAATTATTACTGATTACTTTATTCAGTTTCAAATTTCTACAACACAATAATGAACTCAATGTACAGATATGGTATATTCTAGAGAATAAAACTGTCTGTTACTCTAGTAAAATAAAAGGAATATAAATTTGAAAAAGAAAGTTATTTGAGATCTAGCTACCTGAAAAAATGACAGGTCTATTTATTAAACAAAAACGTGATAACATTACGTTCCTACATAACTATTTAACAGCTAAATAAATCACAACTTATAGTCTCACGTGGTATTAACCCCCCAGTACAATTCAATTCAATTTGAAATGGTTGGAATTATCCCATCGTTGATACTTTAGACTGAAATTTGGCCAATGATGGTTGAAATACAGGTATCCTGTGTCCATTAACTCGATATAGCCATTATGATGTAAGTTCATATGAGTAGATGGAATATGAACAGCAGTGGGATGCAAAATGTTGCTTCAGAATTGGCCTGCGTCGGCAACTATACTAGTGATAAGAAGAGAAGTAGTCGAGCGTGTTGACCACCGCACTTATCTTGTAAGTCTTATCCGTGCTGAAAGCCTGCTTTGTGATGAAATCTCAGCACGAATACAGAAGGCTCCATTAGCTTTTGTCAACTTGCGTTGGTGAGATATCCGTCTACTAACCGAAGGACGAGTTTACTGAGCAGTATTTCTCTCGGTCCCAATTTATGGGTGTGAAAAATGGCCAGTAAGAGTAGAGGATATTTGTAGGTCATTAGTATTCGATCATCGGTGTCTTAGAACTGTTGTTCGTATATCCCAGAACAACCGA
Organism: Schistosoma turkestanicum; assembly: GCA_944470395.2. Classification (NCBI taxonomy): domain Eukaryota; kingdom Metazoa; phylum Platyhelminthes; class Trematoda; order Strigeidida; family Schistosomatidae; genus Schistosoma; species Schistosoma turkestanicum. The sequence goes on from OX103971.1 coordinate 46,956,669, forward strand.
GTAATCAATGCTGTTGTTAGGAAGGGGATACTAGGTTAAGATGGCAAATCAATAGATGAAGCAGTGAACCTTCATCAGTTGAGATGGTTGGGACACGCGTTACATATGCCTAACCAACCACCGACTGCCTCCACAAGCGTTGTTGTTTGGCGTAGGGGTACTCTGGAAGGTAGCTAGGGACAGCTAAACCAAAGTATGGCACAAATCCATGAAGTCACGGATAACCCAACTGAGCTATTGAGAAGACTGAGGCAGGCGCGATAGATTGTATTTAGCAAATTTAAACTCTTAGTCAATTAAAAACGAAAACATTACATTGAACGCTCTATTTGCACACCATCTTTGAGTCCTCACTTCCAACGCTCCAGCCTTCTTCCATTCCTGCTGTTGCTTCCTTTACTTCCTTTCGGTACTCCATTTACTTCTTGCTTTTGCTCCATTTGCTTTCCGTTTTCCTCTTGTGACCGTGAGAGTTTTTCTTTCACGTCCCTTCTTATACTACTTATATTGTTCGTATGAGTAGCACACACCACAGTGTTAGTAACTGTAGACCATCTGGTTGGGGTCCGTGAGACAATCATAACCAACAGTTAGGGACTTTAAATGACATGCCTCAAAATCGCTTGCTATGATAAAGATGCATCCATTCTTTCATTTCCCTCAAATTCTAATCTTCTGAATTCTTCATGACCATTTTTCTCTTTTTAAGTTTGTTTCACTGGATTATACTTCTCGAATCACACCTTTGATCCATAGTCATTTCGGTCACTTTAATACTGCTACAACCTCAACTACTATGGGATTTGAATCGACAATTCCATATCTCTGTGCTAATGTTATGTGGTGACTTGAACTGACGTACACATGTACTAAATTCTACGTTGTAGCTGACTGACTGACTTGAGTTATAAACGCGAACCATACGGTAGCATTTACAAATCAACACCATATGCTTACCTTCAGCAGGACCAGGATGTTTAGAAACCAGTAACTAGAAGGAAGTTGATTAAAATTCTTTCTTAAGTAGTCAACCCATCATCCTGTCCGTGCAGTAATGACTGGATATATAAACTACCAAACCCTTGACTATTAGTTTATAAGTTTGAAACCCGTCCCATTTACTTCGGTTTTAGAAAAAGCAAGTATCACTGGCAGCACTCACATAAAGTGCGCTTAGTTACCGAGTTTCATAAAATCATAAATGTATTAATTTCATTTATATTAATAAAGATTATTATCTTTACCAACAATCAATACTATTGTGTCAGCTTGTTCTTTATAAATCCCAGTTCCCATGACTTTTGCTATCAGCTACTGACTGATTTTAGATTATTTTGCATTTTTAACTTTTCGTACTGAATTGTACTAAAAATCAATACTCACTAGACTGAACGTTATTTTTCTCAGGCTTTTTGCTTACTATCTACCGGATGCACTTGCATCTTTGACTTCTTGAGTTCAGGTTAACAAATTTTGGTAGAACTCATTTTTTCCAATGTTTGAACTAAACACAAAGATGGTATATCTCTACTAAAACTACCCAGCAAAGATTTGTCTACTAGGCTTAGCGTCACACTTGTATGAGTCAAATATGGAATCGGACTGTTTAAGCTAAATAAAGTGGGACGGAACTTATACATAAGACTTTGGGCGCTACTCACATGAATAATGATCGGACAGCGTTGATTCACAACAGAATTGTATCAATACTGGGTTCGCCAGGAATATAGAGGCATACATCATAGAAAAACCTGACTTAAATTTAACACCCGGGCCTAAATCGCGATGGTGATTATTTTAGGTTAAACTATGCGGGAAGAGACATCAGTTACGAGCACTTACCTGTTAAAATACAAAAAAACCTCCATCAATTAATCAAACGGATTTATAGACCATCAAATGTTAGCTCTTCAAAATTAATTTACACGCTAATAGAAAAAAAAAACATTCTGTACTTATGGGAGTGAGTAACTGACCGCTTGCATGATATTAATGCACAGAATATCTGAAGATGTATTAAAATAATATGGTCTGGATATTTAAGGCTAAAAAGATTTGTTTGAGGCAACAGATATTCATCGACACTACAAACGTCATTCAGGCTTTCATAACCAGCATAAAGTCTGAAAATAATGTATGCCAGTTCAATTTTCCAAACCAAACCAGAAAGATATGAAAATAGTACGATAACTGCTAGAGTGGTAGAAATAATAATGGCATTAGTTGTGGCAGAAAACATGATGTATAATTGTCATAATCGTTCATTAAATACGAATTTGTGTACTTAATTTTGAGCTACATGAATTGCATGAAAGATAATACTATTTCGTCGTCCAAATCGCAGCAAGCAGGATGGAGTTCAGACATTGACCTACTAGGTCCGTTGGGGTCCGCGAGACGATAGTCACCGATGGTTAGAGACCTTGAACGACATCGCTCAGAATCGTTTGCAATGGCGCAGGTGCATGCACTCTTTGTGTTCTCTCCAATTCTAACCTTCATAATTCCTCATAATCTCTATCTTTCTCCTTCTAAATTTATCTCACTGAATTATACTTCTCGAATCATATCTTCGAACCCTACTCTTCTCTATTACCGCTAATACTTCTACTATCACCACCACTATTGAATTTGAACTGACAGTTGTGTCTCTGTGTTGATGAGGCATGGCAACCTGAACTGGTGTGCTTACGTACGAAGTTCTGCGTTGTATCTGTCTGATATCACTGCCGTTTCCACAGCCTTTTTGATATCATTCTAACCTGCTTCCGGTTGGTAATAGCTAACATGGTTGGCTCACTCTTTTGAGTTGCTCCTGAAATACATTCTTAGCTTTATTGTCATTACGTAAAACCCTAAGAGGCTTCCTTACGGTGTCTTTCCTACGTGCAGTAAGCCTCAAACAAATACGCGTTCGCACTAGCTACCGAACGACAGAATCAGGATAAATTTTTCAGGATAAAAATGGTACTCATGTGATGTAATAACACAGTTAAAGCTAAACACTTCGAAATTTAGTCCATTTGAAGCATACTGCGGACTATGCGGCTCAAGTAGAAAATGATCTAGGAGTTGTGGTACCTTATGACCTGAAATCGTAAGTTAACTGTGACGAAAATGCCTTGAGAGCAAACCATTATAGGTAATGCGAAAGCGCATTTTTTGGTCATTTTTGCAGTACAGTCTTCCAGCTATTCTCTTACAGCTTTGTTCAACCACAATTAGAATATGGAAACAGTGTTTCCCCCCTCACTTCAAAATGACAAGAAAACACTAAAACATCCCAAGGAGCCAGGAAATCAGTTCGAGTACTTATTTTGAGCCTTATGAAGAGCGCCCCAAGTCACTAGATCTTTACTCTTTTAAGTAAAGAAGTCTTAGAGATAACTTTTAAGTGATTTATAGCATTCTAAAGAATCCTGAATACTCTCTAAAATAATCGCTTAAGCTCGATCTCCAAACAAACAAGAGAGCAAATACCCAGAGGCAAGATGCAAAACGATACGAGATAGACTGGAGGCTAACCTTCTAACCTTTAAACAGTAGTTCAGTTCTGCAGTTTGTCACCGAATGAAGTGTTATAAGAAACTTCATTACAGTCCTTCAAGAAAAAACTTGATATTTCCTTACAGAATCAGAACAGTATCTATCTATAACTAACAAATATTTCTCTTTTACTAGTTGAACATATTCAAACTCCTACCTGGAAGCATTGGTGATAAATTGCTACTAGATACGCAAGCCCGTGAAAGCATCTACATTCCGTGCACAAAATTTGGAAGCGTGCTTTCTTTAAGGAAGTATTTAAAATTTGGGGTAGGGGAGGATTTGAAGGTTCTAAAAATAAGTTGCATTAAGAGTTAATAGCACGAGCTGATCCCAACTGTTAAGTTAAAATTTTATTGAACAGAAGTAGGGATGAAGTTTGCGACTGTAAACAAGCCTTAATATATTAAACTCTAGTAGGTTTTCCACAAATACTAATAATTAACTAACCCACGAACAAAATTCACACATGTTGTATTGACATAATACTTGTTTCAGTAAAATATGTACCCAGAGGCTAATCATTTTGTCTGGTACGTCAAGGTAACAACCTTGAAATCGTACGACGCGCAGTAGATCCGATTTCACATACTTGGTGCAATAAAACACATAATCGCTAGCAAAAAAGGTGTCCAAAAAAGCAAACAAATCACTGATAGGGGGAATTTCATAGACTTAGGATCATCAAATCATCTTCCGAAACAAAAAGGAGCTTATTACAATGGTCGTCATCCTGTGCTATGCACCTGCCAACAACTACGAATGAAAACGTTAACGATCAATTCTACAAAAGGTTGCTGTAAATTGTCGACATATGCTTATCAAAGGAGTTTACTAGTCTTATGGGAGACCTAAATGCCACAGTTGGCATGGACAACACTGGCTGTGAAGACATCATCGGACGATATGGACTGGGAGAATGGAACGAAAATGGTGAGTGATATGCAAACGTACGTAACTTCAATAAAGTGATCATTAGCGTCACCGAATTCCGATACAGACGCATGTACACACAGCTACATGGATTTCACCGGACCAAACTACTCACAACCGAACCGAACATATCTGCATCAATAAAAGGTTCAGAATGATTACGGAGGACGTGATACCAAGAAAGGAGCTAATATAGCTTCAGATCATCACTTGCTGGTTGCCAAAACGAAACCGAAACTCAAGGAACACTGGACACTGGGGCGGGCAGCATCAAAAAAGTTTAATACGGCATTTCTTCGGAATAATGACGAACTAAACGAACTCAATATAGCCCTCAGCAATAGATTCCAGGCTTTGCACGACCTACTCAATCTAGAGCAACCAATCATAGAGAACATTTGGAATGGGATCAAGGAGGCAATCACCTAAACATGTCAGGGAGGTCTAAGCCAAAAACGTACCGTCACAATGAATGGGTCTCTTTTTATACTCTTGATAAAATTGAAGAAAGGAAGAACAAGAAGGCAGCAATCAGTATCAGACAAACGAGGTCAGAGAAAGCCAAAACATATCTGCATACACAGAAGCAAATAAGCAAGTGAGGGGGGACATCACATTCAACCAACCAACAACTTAAGGGGTCAGTGTAATCGTCAGACCAATCAAGAGTGTAGAAGCAACAAGACCAGACAACATTTCAGCTGAAGCAATGAAAGCTAACACAACAGTTCCAAGAAAGACGTTCCAAGCTCTCTTTAGTAAGATGTAAGAGGTATGTCAAGTAAAAACGGACTGGACAGAAGGGCAACTCCAGAAGCCAAAGAAAAGAGATTGCAACAAGTGTGAACACTACATAGACAACACTCTTCTCTTAACACCAGCAAAAGTCTTCAACGCAGTACTGCTACGCTGAATGAAGGATCCCGTAAACACCCATCTTCGAGATCAGCAACCTGGATACCGTAAGGATTGATTGTATGCCGAAAAGAGTGGACAAGAACGGGACATAACTAGAAAGGAAAGACAGGATTGGCCAGAAATTGCTGGTCGGCGACCTATGCTTCACTAGGGGTAACGGGCGTAAGTAAGCAAATAAGTGGATATTTTCCCAACTAATTTATCATATTTTCTTTAAACACCAAATTCACTCCATTACTTGTTATCAACAAGATGATATCAGTAGCTTAAATACATATATATATATATATATATATATATATATACATTTGAAACACTCTGCAGTAGCAGACCAAACTGAAACTATGATTTCAGTAACAAGCTGGAAGGGAGTATGCATAAGGTTCTCAATCAATCCATTTACTGTCGAACGAACTCAGAATGTACAGTTAACAAACATTAAATAAAATATTCAAGTGCACATGCCGTGAGGCTGCTCCATGTTTAAATCAACAACAATAAATCAATAGACTAACGGATTTCGAAACTAAATATCAAGCGTAATTCTGACAACTGTCACAAAAGAGAATGGACATTAGTGAATCGAAACTTGAGGTGTGAAATGTTTTGGCCATTCTTGAATGGATTACCGATTTGGAATGAAAGTGAAATACCCCTAAATCCAATAATTTTATTCCTTGATTGAGTATTTAATTTCCAATGCTTTAATTACACTATGGGTTATATTGTAATTTTGCGATAACTAAAATATGAGAAAATTTTCCCAATTCTCATTATGATAAGACTTTTTACTTTAGCTGCCTCGGGGACCCTGCATGCCTGCCTCGCCCTTTTCTTTATTCTGTTCTAAAATATCAGCACAGATACGTTAGTTTCCGGCACATTATATTTTTTAGAGATATTGTAACATTCAGAATCCGGTAAGTTTGTGTCGGACCTGAAGGTATTACAGTATATCCACCTTTTTGAAGAGAATGCGATTGGATTAATAGAAACATTCATTTTTATAACCAACTGTACCAGTGATTGTTTAACTGTACTTTTTGCTGATAATACTTTACGAACAAACTTCCGTTTGTGTTGCTGCCATTTTCGGCTCCACTGTCTCTGTAATTTCGCCTCACTTCTCTGGCTCGATTTCGGTATTCTTTCGATACCACGAAATCGCCGGCAAATATATTCTTTACAATGAATAACCCTTCTTCTCTGTGACGGACTCGTAATTTCTGTAGTGCTGATCATAGTCAATCTCGACACGATCGCCACAACAGTAATTGAGTGCTGAGGGAGTGTTATGATCAGAAAGTCCAAGCATTTAGAAGGTGGAAGAACAAGAAGGAAAGTGAGACGGTGTATCAATAAACACATAGGATTCACTTATATTGAAAGGAATCGACAACCATTAGAAATATCTTAAACGTGAGATTAAGGCAATCCGACAAAATTAATTTAATAAATAAATTGGCTACTCATCATTCATACAGTTGTTGTGTATGTGTTCTATTAAGCTCAATATTCAAATTATCATTTCAATCAACGAAACTCAGTCAGAATCATAATTTAAATGACAGCAACAAACAGCAACCATACACAAATTAATATTTAAAGAGGTTTCTGTTCAAAGATTGTCTTAATTGATAATTTCACACTGAATGTTCATTGACCACACGAATTATGGTCCAAACTAAGTAGACCTACATATGCAAAAAGTAGTGAGTCCAGAAGTTAGCAACCAGCCTCTGCGATAACTGCATTTCGAACAGATTTTGTTTATGCACAGACAAACCACATCATGAAATGATAACTAACAATTAGATATGAACGATCCAAAAATTTGCGTTGAGGAGACTTTAAAGAATAACAATGATGATCATAAAGTTTACAACAGCAGTTAATGGGTCAAGAGAAAGCTTATTATGCATGAAATATGTATGTGGTAATCTAGTTTCTCAATAATCAAACAATAAAAGTATATATAATGATAATCTGTGAATTAATCCTGGGAGTTGCCATTTCTCTAGTCTTCATCCTTCTACGACAGATGTAAAACTACTTATTTTTACCAACAGTAGTGAATAAATATAACTATCATAATACAGTGTCTAATATCAGGAATTTTCGATAAATATCATAGAAAATAGTTTCAAATTATTGACATTACGTGTTCGATTTGCTTGATAAATAAGCAGTCAAAATTTTTATGACTTAATTTAGGATACGAAAATTATCAACTACTCTTTGTAAAGTCACTTGAAACTAGTAAAAGATGCAATCAGTTATTACTATATATCTACGATATAAAGTAATATAATAATAGGTTTGTTATTTTATTTTTTTAACCGGACACAAGTTTTTATTGACTGGGTATTATTCAGAGTAAGTTTACCTTGTGACCTATGTTCTCTTGCAAATTTATTCATGGTCTTTTTATTAAAAATTTCGACTCATAATCGCAACTAATTCAGGCCTATTCAAATTAATAACATGAACCGTTAAAAAATCATAAAAGCGAATTTGATTAGGCACTAGTGATTATTCAGTTAAAATTTATTTATTCTTTAAATACTAATAAGAATACAACAATACGAGAGTAATTTACATGAATATCATTATGTGTTTGTGCAAAAAAGAGGGTCATTTTTAGTGATTCATGTTTCAAAAACTAACTTCACAATAAACTTATTGTATAATTATTTATTTACTTCCGTTTGTTTGACAGAACAATCAGTAACGTATTATTTAAAAGCAACTTATATTACAAAATGACAATAGTATGCTATTGAAAAATAGGAAATGCTTGGTATATGTTTCGTTTTTATATGGAACTTTTCAGAAACCGGTATCAAGAAACATAAAGAATATTGAACTCGATATCTTCCAGTCCCCTGCCATGCACAATGCAACTAAGTGGGTAAGTCAGTTAGTTCATTACAGATTAGAACATGATATGTATATACATAAGTTCAAGTTGCTATGCCTCATTAGCACAGAAAGATTAATTAGGTGGTGAAGTAAGGGTTCAGTGGTTCACACTCTTAAATTCAGTCAGTCCATGTTTTATTGGCACACTTTCATTCAGTATTATTGGCTAATTACTGTATCACTATCAATATTTGACTCTACTAATTAAAATTTCCTGCTAAATATTTTTCTCATCTATTAGATGTTAGAAGCCGTTTAGTAATATATATATATATATATATATATATATATATATATATATATATATATATATATATATATATACGAAGTTGAACCCTCGTAGTCTCCTGCTTATGTATATTCACCACTACATTTCGAACCTGATCAATTGTACTTTTCGATAATATGCACTTACTTTCCGAATTTCAGCATTTCATCAGGTGTCTAATTTAATATTCATTATTCATATCCTAGATTTCCTATTTTATTTATACGTAGGACAAATAAACCTATTTTGTGACGAAATGTGATAGATTTTATCATCCATATGTCAGTAAATGGACTAGGATTTTCATCAAGGATACGATAAAATCCAATACTTACATAGGAAATTCATATAATGTTAAAAGTGACAAGTTAACATGATCTACAAATACTTTGTGTACAAATTAAACAAGTATGCAATGATATGCAGAATAAAAGAAATATGTAAATCAACATTTAGTTACATTATCTTTAGCTCGTAATTATTGTTGGAATAAATGAAGTTTGAAGAAAATGATTTACAACTGACCGATCATTGGGTAGTGACCGATGTCAACTGTGTCAGGTCCTTGTTAGCGTTGATCTATTTATATCGACCAAGTTGCGATGTGGCCATTGACTAAAGTGACGCGATATTACGTGCACTATTTTGATATTTAGTTTCATGATTGAAAGTAATTGTCAGGAAACCCAGGACCTAGGTTTTGTGCTGTTTGACACTCGTCAGTAAGAAGTACCTGTAATCATGAGGAAAGTGATGCTCGCTGGCGAATTTAATCCTGTGTCACCGAGCTTCGCAGTCAGATACGTTACCGCTGAGCAATCCTAACTCCAGGGTTTCCTATCGACTACCTCCAACCACAAGCTTACAGTGTAAGAATTATTTAGATACTTATATTCTTTTTCCAAAAAGAAATATTAAAAATGGCTCTGAAACTAAAATGAAAATGATGAATATATCTGAATTCCTAATTGCGGTTTTCTGTTAACTTCCTGCCATTTATAAAATTTAAAATCTAATTAACACAGTTCTGTTATACTATAATGACAGAAAAGTCAACGATTTCAAAAAGCGTGACCACAAATAATAAGTACTGCACAAACCCAAATTATTTAAAATTGATTTCATTGGCACATTAACCTTCTCACCTAGCTCTTCGTCATCACTGTTCTAATGAAACGTTCGGCTATTAAACAGTAAGGACAAATATGCAGACTGAATACCTTAGTAGTATGCGATGCGTTTCAGGTCATAATAATTAATTTAGTTAGAATTATGTTTACTTATTGATCTTCATATAAAAATAAAAAAAGCATTTCAATGTAAAATGAATTAGATGTAACAACCTAATGATAAATTTAGTTTGTTCTACTTTCTGGTTGATGTAACTTGGTCACAATTATCATAGAAATTTATCCTAGGTTTCTTTCATACTGGAGAACAACTCTTTTAGTATTTGATGAAAAGATAAAATTAAGTTGTTTTAACTCAGTCATATATAATCGGGTAAAAAATATAATTCTATCTCTCTAATTGTCATGGTAACAGTTATCTTATTTTGTGACTAAGTTTATCGTTTGGTCTTTGATTTCATGATACACCAACTTTTTATCGATCCAAGAGTATGCTTTTCTCATGTAAATGCCTTGAAAAATTACTACCAGTTATATTATGATAATATTTTGGTGATAGTTTGTTAAGGGGTTCAATCTTTAGATTTTATTCACTTCAGAATTATTGATTTGGATCTAAGTACATTTCAGTAAATTTCAGTGCATCATACAGTAAACATTGTAGAAGCTGTCATTTCACATAGTTCAGTAATAAATTTATTACACTAAGAGTAGCAGTATGTAAATTTAGGTCAGGAATTGATGTGAACTAGAATGAAAATTAGAAAGTTGAAAGTATACTACTTACAATATACTTTATTTATTTTACCGATCAGCATTTAAAATTTCACTGAAATACTAGAACAGGTCTGAAGCAGCATTTATCGATTGTATCCAGTTTATGTCACCACAACTCTTAAATAATTAGACTGAATTTATGACATTTAAATTCTCCTTTAGAAACTTCAGCAAAGGAAAAACACTAAACGTAGATACAGTCGTTATACTTGATTTACCAACTTTAGATTTTTTTTGTGTCTGAATCATAATATTTATTTTCATTTTTCAAAACCGTAGACTAAACAATGAATATAAAGTTAGACAAAAGTTTCAAACTAATGTAAATATGAATCGGTATTCACTAGTCTAACTATAGGCATTTATTTTAATATTTATAAAAAGCAAATATTTTAACTGATTCGAATTAAACTCGAAAGAAATTATCAAAATATGTAGTATTCAATGTTTTGATGACGATAGTGATTGTTATTATTATTATTATTATTATTATCATTATCATTATTATTATTATAAAATACTTAATTGATAAAACGCAAGTTGATAGAAATATTCATTGATTACTTTCTTTACTTGAAAATATTTGATATCAATGCAATGTTTCGATATATACTGCAATATCAGTAGTTTCATCATCGGTCAACCGAAATCGTGTTGTTATTGTAGCTGGTTGGTTAAGAATCGATCATAAAATATGTTTGCACTTTATGAAACTTACTTACTTACGCCTGTTACTCCCAATGAAGCATAGGCCGCCTACCAGTTTTCTCCAACCAGCTCTGTCCTAGGCTTCCCTTTCCAGTTCTGTCCAATGTTTGTTCATTCCTCTCATATTTTTCTCTATTTCTCGGCGTAATGTGTTCCTTGGCCTTCCTCGTTTCCTTTGGCGTTCAGGGTTCCAGGTGAGGGCTTGTCTTGTGACGCAGTTAGGTGCTTTCCTTAATGTGTGTCCTATCCACTTCCACCGCTTCTTCCTGATTTCCTCCTCCACTGGAATCTGGTTTGTTCACTCACACAATACGTTGTTGCTGATGGTGTCTGGCCAACGAATCCGAAGTATTTTGCGTAGACAACAGTTATTAAACACTTTATAGAAACAGAGACTAATTTATGAACAATGAGTTAAATGCTTGACAGTAGTAATCCATTCGGACCACTTCATGTCATTCAAATCATTAATGTTGTTTAAATAAAACATTATATATGAAAATTCACCATGCTTCTAACATTTCAGCTTTAATTTACAAGTAGAAAAATGTGAGTGTTGTCTGTCGAATATCAAGTGAAAATCTGATTCTATAAAGTCAAAGGTGCAAGATGTCTTTACTATGCTAAGTGAATAGGATGCATCATCTTACGAACTAAAAAGATTATTATAATCCTTGTTATTGGCCAGTATTCATATTATGCACTCAGTAAAAGATGTTTAATATTAAACCTTCGTCCGAATGTAATCTATACTTGATCATTGCTGCAGTGTTAGCCTAAATCATTTTCAGCAAAAAGCTTTTTCAGAAACTATCAACAAATGGAATCCTAATTCTAATATCAATTATAAGTCGTTCTAAGCTAAAAGCTTATTTCAAACACCCACAATATGAGACACAAATTCGTATGGGTTTGCTTTGTCCCGTCAATCGTGCGCATGACTGAAGTCTAATCCGTCCTTGAGAAAAATGTTTCCTGAGTGAATTCTGTCGATATAGTTTTTTGTAGTTACAAATTTTTGTAGGTTTGAAGTGTGTCTAGTAGTTAATTTCATGACTCAAATTTCATATTAACTCGGCTACATAAAGATAATTTGCGCGGCATTACATAGGCCAACAAAAACTGATTAATACGCCAGTCCTGGATATCAGCAACGAGGAAATTCCGACCCTTACCTATAGCTCCATACATAATGAGTGAGTTCGTTCCCATCTGGATTCAGTAGCTTAGGGAATAGTGAGTTGATATTTGAAATAATAACTAATAAGCTTTGGTCTCTGTATGTGTTACACTCGTCAGCTGATATGCTCGAAGATGTTACGAGTCCACCTTAGTCGGTAAACGAGAACGAAGACAAATGATCCAGTGACACGATAGGTTACCCTAATCCGGGCGTCCCAAGGCCCCACCAATTAGAGGAAGAAGTCTTGACAAGACGTAGAAAGTGTATTCTAAAAGCACCCAGAAAATCGAAGTTCACAAGCACGCAAATCAAGTTTATTTATACATGATAGAAACGCCCTTGTAGAGCCACGAAAACAGTGTAGTGAAACAGTACATCAACCAATAACAGTCAAGGGTTTTTCGGGTGGGAAGTGTAATCTCAAGGTCAACTAATCAGCCCATTTGCGAAAATACAAAATCCGAAATTAAGACCTTTATCAAGTGGGTTCTGGGGATCTAACGTCCCCAACAGTATGAACATTAACTCTAGAATGTAGACATATTAATCTGATAAAACCGAAAGAAGTTGAAGCTCATGTTGTGGCGGTTATTACAAACATATAGGAAAAAGTGTATTTGATAATACTCACTAACTGAACTTCAGTTAAGACTGAGAACAGAATGATAAACGATAAGAATTTGACCTGTCAGGTTTGCAACTCATTCAAAGCATTCTACTGTCACTATACCACCCAATATCAATATTAATCTAATTAGAATCAGTACTAAACAAAATTTATTTTCAAAAGTATGTAAAAGTATAGTATTAATTAAATTTTTATAATTGATAAACTATAAATATAATTCACATTACATACTTATTTTCGTCCGATCTAACAGAAATATTAATGCTAACAATAACAATAATTTGTTGTTTTGATCTACCGAATACCTTATATAATATACTTAATATTTCACTAACCATGTTTTTACCATATTACTGACTATATTGTTTTCGTTTTTGACTAATCTAGGATCAACATAAATTAGTCTTGTTTGTCAGAATAGGTAAACAGTTTAATTGAAAACATTAGGTAACTTTTCGACAAACCAATGCCAAGCTTTGCATTCATCGAATTGGATCAATGATTGTTTTTGAAAAAATAGCAACAATTCAATACATGTTTACTTAAATGTTAAAAATAAACAAAATAATAATTATGCATACCTACGGAACTAAAATAAACAGTTTTCCGTGTATTTAGTGCTTTTATGTAGTCATTTAAAAGTCTGTTAAATATGAACCTTAAATTGAAAATCTGAAAGTCCTAGGTTTCACTCTAAGTGGAGTTATAAAGAGCCACATACCAGGACGAAAAAAACGTCCAACGCTTCCTGGTTTTCAGTGGTTGTCTAATTAAGATCATCTGGGAATGTAAACTATGAAAATTCTAAATGAATCGTTTTTGAGATATCAGTCCTATGAATAAATATACAGAAATTGAATAACCTTATAATTCATTAAATGAACATTAATAACCTATTCATATCATTATGATCTTCACTTGGAATATTTTGTTATCTTACATCTTTGGTTATTGAGCCCCTTTACATGGTTTGTTTAACATCACAGCTGTTCATCTCATTCTAACTGAAACCATCAACGCCTAGTTCAAGTAAAAGAAATCCTTTTAAAAAGTTAGAATCGATGAGTAAAATGGAAAAAAAGATTGACAATTTTCCGAATTAAATCAGAGATCTTTATGATCAGTCAAACAGCGGAAATACAGATAGATGTAATTCCAGCACCAAATTATATAGCCAAGGAGTCTTTATATTTAATTTTTCATTAACAGAGACAAATACCGATGGCACACTGATTTACCTACACACAATTTAAGAATATTTATCTATCATATGTTGCTGACAGATAATTTTATTGTCTTTATATCAACTTCGATTGATATTTGAATTAGAATTTCGTGTTATCTGGACAGAAAGGTACTTACAACACAACTGAGAAAATTATTATCTTCCAGAAATCGATAGAAGCTATTTCTCTTATACTTTGAAATAAATGTTGTCAATGGTGGATATGCATTGTTGGTAACGAAGCTCGTTTCCTAGTGAAGACCGATGTCAAAAAGCTTGCTTGCTCTCTTTCTTTCTCATTCTCCTGGTGATCTACTGGATTATGAGAGCCTCACCATTTCATCTAGACGAAGCACGGGATGAAGTGTAGATGCTCGATACAGGGGTGGACAACTTGGACTTTGCAGATGATCTAGCTTTTCTATCTCACAGGCAACAAACAAATACAGACAGACGATCAGTTTTTTGCAGCAGCTTGTGCCAGCACCAGGGTCTCAACGTATCACTAAAGAGGAAAAACCGAGATCCTGCTACATAACAAACATGCACCAACGACGGAAATCACCACTTGGATGTGAGAAGCTGTAGGACTGGACAGCATCACTGATAAACAAGGTGGCACTCTTATGCAGATGGTGAAAGGACACGAATTGGTAAAGAAAGGCAAGCATTTCTACAACTGAAGGAACATCTGGGAGTCGAAACTAACTGTCAAACAAACACCAAATCAGCATTTTCAATACAAACTTCAATGAAGAGAGTTCTAACGTATGGAAGAGGAAAAACTTGGAAGAACCACGAAAGCCACCATTTGGACGAAACAACTGTTTATTAACATTCGTCCACGCAAAATACTTCGGAACTCGCAGTGGTACATAAACCTCATCAGTTAACAACTACTGTGGGAGGAGAACAAACTAGATAGATTCCAGCAGACGAACGAGGAAATCAAGAGAAGAAGCGCTGGCAAGTAAATAATGACACACATCGAGGACGAAACCCAAATACACCCACAAGACAAGCCTCTTTTGGAATCCTCAACGCCAAATGAGAAGAGGATGGCTAAGAAAAACACATTATTCCGAGAAATGGAGATAGAGATGAAAAGAATGAACAACATTTAAACAGAACTAGAAAGGAAGGTGCAGGATAGAGCTGGTTGGAGAATGCTGGACGGTGACCTATGCTTCACTAGCGGTAATGGACGTGAGTAAGAAAGTAAATAAATAATTGGCCATCTTCAAACATAAAAGTTGCTGTTTATGTATTAAAGTCACAACATTAGTCATTAAGCCATGGTTATGTCCCGCATTAACGCCGTTTTACGAAAGCGCAACTTAAAAAAAGGTATTAACACGACTACTTATTACAGAAGTACTGAATCAAATTAATGCAAATTAATAATTACTGAACACATTAAAGATGTTAACGTGTTGAACTTCAGTGTTTAATAGTATGGAAAAATGAATGTGGTGGAGAGTTCTGTCAACATTAGCTGTTAAACTGTTTCTGATATAGAATCATGCTAAAGAGGTTGAATGAAGAGTGTGAATTTGTGTTAGTCGCTGATAAATGGTGTAAGAACCAT
>OX103971.1:46972994-46988165 GCA_944470395.2 Schistosoma turkestanicum
GTCAGAATCATAATTTAAATGACAGCAACAAACAGCAACCATAAACAAATTAATATTTAAAGAGGTTTTCTGTTCAAAGATTGTCTTAATTGATAATTTTTCACACTGAATGTTCATTGACCACACGAATTATGGTCCAAACTAAGTAGACCTACATATGCAAAAAAAGTAGTGAGTCCAGAAGTTAGCAACCAGCCTCTGCGATAACTGCATTCGAACAGATTTTGTTTATGCACAGACAAACCACATCATGAAATGAAAACTAACAATTAGATATGAACGATCCAAAAATTTGGCGTTTGAGGAGACTGTAAAGAATAACAATGATAACCATAAAGTTTACAACAGCAGTTAATGGGTCAAGAGAAAGCTTATTATGCATGAAATATGTATGTGGTAATCTAGTTTCTCAATAATCAAACCAATAAAAGTATATGTAATGATAATCTGTGAATTAATCCTGGGAGTTGCCATTTTCTCTAGTCTTCAACCTTCTACGACAGATGTAAAACCACTTATTTTTACCGACAGTAGTGAATAAATATAACTATCATAATACAGTGTCTAATATCAGGAATTTTCGATAAATATCATAGAAAATAGTTTCAAATTATTGACATTACGTGTTCGATTTGCTTGATAAATAAGCAGTCAAACTTTTCATGACTTGATTTAGGATAAGAAAATTATCAACTACTCTTTGTAAAGTCACTTGAAACTAGTAAAAGATGCAATCAGTTATTACTATATATCTTACGATATAAAGTAATATAATAATAGGTTTGTTATTTTATTTTTTTTAACCGGACACAAGTTTTATTGACTGGGGTATATTCCAGAGTAATTTTACCTTGTGAGCTATTTATTCATGGTCTTTTTTAATTAAAAAATTTCGACTCATAATCGCAACTAATTCAGGCCTATTCAAATTAATAACATGAACCGTTAAAAAAAATCATAAAAAGCGAATTTGATTAGGCACTAGTGATTATTCAGTTAAAATTTATTTATTCTTTAAATACTAATAAGAATACAACAATACTAGAGTAATTTACATGAATATCAATTAAGTGTTTGAGCGAAAAAGATGGTCATTTTTAGTGATTCATGTTTCAAAAACTAACTTTCACAATAAACTTATTGTATGATTATTTATTTACTTCCGTTTGTTTAACAGAAACAATCAGTAACGTATTATTTAAAAGTAACTATATTACAAATGACAATAGTATGCCATTGAAAAATAGGAAATGCTTGGTATATGTTCGTTTTTTATATGGAACTTTCAGAAACCGGCATCAAGAAACATAAAGAATATTGAACTCGATAACTTCCAGTTCCCCTACCATGCACAATGCAACTAAGTGGGTAAGTCAGTAGTTCATTACAGATTAGAACATGATATGTATATACATAAGTTCAAGTTTCTATGCCTCATTAGCACAGAAAGATTAATTAGGTGGTGAAGTAAGGTTCAGCTGGTTACACACTCTTAAATTCAGTCAGTTCATGGTTTATTGGCACACTTTCATTCAGTATTATTGGCTAATTACTGTATCACTCTCAATATTTGACTCTACTAATTAAAATTTCCTGCTAAATATTTTCTCATTTATTAGATGTAAGTAGCTGTTTTGTGATATATATATATACGAAGTTGAAACCCTCAGTTTCCTGCTTATGTATATTTACCCACTACATTTCGAACCTGATCAATTGTACTTTTCGATAATATGCACTTACTTTCCGAATTTCAGCATTTCATCAGGTGTCTAATTTAGTACTAATTATTCATATCCTAGATTTCCTATTTTATTTCTAGGTAGGACAAATAAACCTATTTTGTGACGAAATATGATAGATTTTATTATCCATATGTCAGTAAATGGACTAGGATTTAAGTATTTTCATCAAGGATACGATAAAATCCAATACTTACATAGGAAATTTATATAATGTTAAAAGTGACGAGTTAACATGATCAACAAATACTTTGTGTACAAATTAAAACAAGTATGCAATGATATGTAGAATAAAAGAAATATGTAAATCAACATTTAGCTTACATTATCTTTAACTCGTAATTATTGTTGGAATAAATGAAGTTTGAAGGAAATGATTTACAACTGACCGATCATTGGGTAGTGACCGATGTCAAACTGTGTCAGGTCCTTGTTAGTGTTGATCTATTTATATCGACCAAGTTGCGATGTGGCCATTGACTAAAGTGACGCGATATTACGTGCACTATTTTGATATTTAGTTTCATGATTGAAAGTAATTGTCAGGAAACCCAAGACCTAGGTTTTGTGTAATTTGACACTCGTCAGTAAGGTGTACCTGTAATTATGAGGAAACTGATGCTCCCTGGAGAATGTAATCCTGTGTCACCCAGCTTTGCAGTCAGATACGTTACCGCTGAGCAATCCTAAGTCCAGGGTTTCCTATCGACTACCTCCAAACACAAGCTTACAGTGTAAGAATTATTTAGTTACTTATATTCTTTTTCCAAAAAGAAATATTAAAAATGGCTCTGAAACTAAAATGAAAATGATGAATATATCTGAATTCCTAATTGCGGTTTTCTGTTAACTTCCTGCCATTTGTAAAATCTAAAATCTAATTAACACAGTTCTGTTATACTATAATGACAGAAAAGTCAACGATTTCAAAAAGCGTGACCACAAATAATAAGTACTGCACATACCCAAATTATTTAAAATTGATTTCATTGGCATATTAACCCTCTCACCTAGCTCTTCGTCATCACTGTTCTAATGAAACGTTCGGCTATTAAACAGTAAGGACAAATATGCAGACTGAATACCTTAGTAGTATGCGATGCGTTTCAGGTCATAATAATTATATTAGTTAGAATTATGTTTACTTATTGATCTTCATATAAAAATAAAAAGAGCATTTCAATGTAAAATGAATTAGATGTAACAACCTAATGATAAATTTAGTTTGTTCTACTTTCTGGTTGATGTAACTTGGTCACAATTATCATAAAAATTTATCCTAAGTTTCTTTCATACTGGAGAACAACTCTTTTAGTATTTGATGAAAAGATAAAATTAAGTTGTTTTAACTCAGTCATATATAATCGGGTAAAAAATATAATTCTATCTCTCTAATTGTCATGGTAACAGTTATTTTATTTTGTGACTAAGTTTATCGTTTGGTCTTTGATTTCATGATACATCAACTTTTTATCGATCCAAGAGTATACTTTTCTCATGTAAATGCCTTGAAAAATTACTACCAGTTATATTATGATAATATTTTGGTGATAGTTTGTTAAGGGGTTCAATCTTTAGATTTTATTCTTTTCAGAATTATTGATTTGGATCTAAGTACATTTTAGTAAATTTCACTGCATCATACAGTAAACAATGTAGAAGATGTCATTTCACATAGTTCAATAATAAATTTATTACACTAATAGTAGCAGTATGTAAATTTAGGTCAGGAATCGACGTGAACTAGAATGAAAATTAGAAAGTTGAAAGTATACTACTTATAATATACTTTATTTATTTTACAGATCACCATTCCAAATTTCATTGAAATACTAGAACAGGTCTGAAGCAGCATTTATCGATTGTATCCTGTTTATGTCACCACAGCTCTTAAATAATTAGATTGAATTTATGACATTTAAATTCTCCTTAGAAACTTCAGCAAAGGAAAAACACTAAACGTAGATACAGTCGTTATACTTGATTTACCAACTTTAGATTTTTTTGTGTCTGAATCATAATATTTATATTCATTTTTCAAAACCATAGACTAAACAATGAATATAAAGTTAGACAAAAGTTTCAAACTAATGTAAATATGAATCGGTATTCACTAGTCTAACTATAGGCATTTATTTTAATATTTATAAAAAGCAAATATTTTAACTGATTCGAATTAAACTCGAAAGAAATTATCAAAATATGTAGTATTCAATGTTTTGATGACGATAGTGATTGTTATATTTATTATTTATTATTATTATTATTACTATTATTATAAAATACTTAATTGATAAAACGCAAGTTGATAGAAATATTCATTGATTACTTTCTTTACTTGAAAATATTTGATATCAATGCAATGTTTCGATACCTACTGTAATATCAGTAGTTTCATCATCGGCCAACCGAAATCGTGTTGTTATTGTAGCTGGTTGGTTAAGAATCGCTCATAAAATATGTTGGCAATTTATGAAACTTACTTACTTACGCCTGTTACCCCCAATGGAGCATAGGCCGCCCGCCAGTTTTCTCCAACCAACTCTGTCCTGGGCTTCCCTTTCCAGTTCTGTCCAATGTTTGTTCATTCCTCTCATATCTTTCTCTATTTCTTGGCGTAATGTGTTCCTTTGCCTTCCTCGTTTCCTTTGGCGTTCAGGGTCCCAGGTGAGGGCTTGTCTTGTGACGCAGTTAGGTGCTTTCCTTAATGTGTGTCCTATCCACTTCCACCGCTTCTTCCTGATTTCCTCCTCCACTGGAATCTGGTTTGTTCACTCACACAGTACGTTGTTGCTGATGATGTCTGGCCAACGAATATGAAGTATTTTGCGTAGACAACTGTTAATAAACACTTTATGAAAACAGAGACTAATTTATAAACAATGAGTTAAATGCTTGACAGTAGTAATCCATTCGGATCACTTCATGTCATTCACATCATTATAAACATTATATACGAAAATTTACCATGCTTCTAACATTTCAGCTTTAATTTACAAGTAGAAAAATGTGAGTGTTGTCTGTCGAATATCAAGTGAAAATCTGATTCTATAAAGTCAAAGGTGCTAGTTGTCTTTACTATGCTAAGTAAATAGGATGCATCATCTTACGAACTAAAAAGATTATTATAATCCCTGTTATTGGCCAGTATTCATATTATGCACTCAGTAAAAGATGTTTAATATTAAACCTTCGTCCAAATGTAATCTATACTTGATCATTGCTGCAGTGTTAGCCTAGATCATTTTCAGCAAAAAGCTTTTTCAGAAACTATCAACAAATGGAATCCTAATTCTAAATATATAAATGTTTATCAATTAAAAGTCGTTCTAAGCTAAAAGCTTATTTCAAACACCCACAATATGAAACAAAAATTCGTATGGGTTTGCTTTGTCCCGTCAATGGTGCGCATGACTGAAGTCTAATCCGTCCTTGCGAAAAATGTTTCCTGAGTGAATTCTGTCGATATGGTTTTTTGTAGTTACAAATTTTTGTAGGTGCCTAGTAGTGTCTAGTAGTTAATTTCATGACTCAAATTTCATATTAACTCGGCTACATAGAGATAATTTGCGCAGCATTACATAGGCCAACAAAAACTGATTAATACGCCAGTCCTGGATATCAGCAACGAGGAAATTCCAACCCTTACCTATAGCTCCATACATAATGAGTGAGTTCGTACCCATCTGGATTCAGTAGCTTAGGGAATAGTGAGTTGATATTTGAAATAATAACTAATAAGCTTGGGTCTCTGTATGTGTTACACTCGTCAGTTGATATGCTCGAAGATGTTACGAGTCCACCTTAGTCGGTAAACGAGAACGAAGACAAATGATCCAGTGACACGATAGGTTACTCTAATCCGGGCGTCCCAAAGGCCCCACCAATTAGAGGAAGAAGTTTTGACAAGATGTAGAAAGTACATTCTAAAAGCACCCAGAAAATCGAGGTTCACAAGCACGCAAATCAAGTTTATTTATACATGATAGAAACGCCCTTGTAGAGCCACGAAAACAGCGTACTGAAACAGTCACGGTTTTTCGGGTGGGAAGTGTAATCTCAAGGTCAACTAAGCAGCCCATTTGCGAAAATATAAAATCCGAAATTAAGACCTTTATCAAGTGGGTTCTGGGGATCTAACGTCCCCGACAGTATTAACGTTAACTCTAGAATGTAGACATATTAATCTGATAAAACCGAAAGAAGTTGAAGCTCATGTTGTGGCGGTTATTACAAACATATAGGAAAAAGTGCATTTGATAATACTCACTAACTGAACTTCAGTTAAGACTGAGAACAGAATGATAATCGATAAGAATTTGACCTGTCAGGTTTGCAACTCATTCAAAGCATTCTACTGTCACGATACCACCCAATATCAATATTAATCTAATTAGAATCAGTACTAAACAAAATTTATTTTCAAAAGTATGTAAAAGTATAGTATTAATTAAATTTTTATAATTGATAAACTATAAATATAATTCACATTACATACTTATTTTCGTCCGATCTAACAGAAATATTAATGCTAACAATAACAATAATTTGTTGTTTTGATCTACCGAATACCTTATACAATATACTTAATATTTCACTAACCATATTTTTACCATATTACTGACTATATTGTTTTCGTTTTTGACTACTCCAGGATCAACATAAATTAGTCTTGTTTGTCAGAATAGGTAAACAGTTTAATTGAAAACATTAGGTAACTTTTCGACAAACCAATGCCAAGCTTTGCATTCATCGAATTGGATCAATGATTGTTTTTGAAAAAATAGCAACAATTCAATACATGTTTACTTAAATGTTAAAAATAAACAAAATAATAATTATGCATACCTACGGAACTAAAATAAACAGTTTTCCGTGTATTTAGTGCTTTTATGTAGTCATATTGAAAGTCTGTTAACATAAATATGAACCTTAAATTGAAAATCTGAAAGTCCTAGGTTTCATTCTAAGTGGGGTTGTAAAGAGTCATATAACAGGATGAAACAAATGTCCAATGCTTCCTGGTTTTCAGTGGCTGTCTAATTAAGATCATCTGGGAATGTAAACTATGAAAATTCTAAATGATTCGTTTTTCAGATATCAGTCGTATGAATAAATATACAGAAATTGAATAACCTTATAATTCATTAAATGAACATTGATAACCTATTCATATCATTATGATCTTCACTTGGAATATTTTATTATCTTACGTCTTTGGTTATTGAGCCCCTTTCACATCGTTTGTTTAACATCACAGTTTTTCATCTCATTCTAACTGAAATCATCAACACCTAGTTCAAGTAAAAGAAATCCTTTTAAAAAGTTAGAATCGATGAGTAAATTGGAAGAAAAAAAAATTGACAATTTTTCGAATTAAATCAGAGATCTTTATGATCAGTCAAACAGCGGAAATACAGATAGATGTAATTCCAGCACCAAATTATATAGCCAAGGAGTCTTTATATTTAATTTTTCATTAACAGAGACAACTACCGATAGGCCACTGATTTACCTACACACAATTTAAGAATATTTATCTATCAAATGTTGCCGACAGATAATTTTATTGTCTTTATATCAACTTCTGTTGATATTATGAATTAGAATTTCGTGTTATCTGGGCAGAAAGTACTTACAACACAACTGAGAAAATTATTATCTAGAAATTGATAAAAGCTGTTTCTCTTATACTTTGAAAATAAATGTTGTCAATGGTGGATAAGCATTGTTGGTAACGAAGCTCGTTCATAGTGAAGACCGATGTCTAAAAAGCTTGCTTACTCTCTTTCTTTCTCATTCTCCTGGTGATCTACTGGATTATGAGAGCCTCAACATTTCATTTAGACGAAGCACGGGAAGAAGTGTAGAGCTCGGATGAAGGTGGACAACTTGAACTTTGCAGATGATCTAGCTTTTCTATCTCACATGCAACAACAAGTACAGAAGACGATCAGTTTTGCAGCAGCTTGTGCAGCACCAGGTCTCAACGTACACAAAGGAAAAACCGAGATCCTCCTACAATACAACATGCACCAACGAAATCACACTTGATGGAGAAGCTTAGGAAGATGTGGAAACGTTTACATAACTGGACAGCATCAATGATAAGCAAGGTGCATCTGATGCAGATGTAAAGACACGAATAGGTAAAGCAAGGCAGCATTTCTTCAAATGAAGAACATCTGGGAGTCCAAACTACTGTCAAACAACACCGAAGTCAGCATTTTCAATACAAACTTCAAGACAGTTCTAACGTATCGAGAGAAAACTTGGAGAACCACGAAAGCCATCATTCGGACGATACAACTGTTTATTAACAGTCGTCTACGCAAAATACTTTGGACTCGCTGGTCAGACATCATCAGTAACAACCCACTGCGGGAGAGAACAAACTAGAGTCCAGCAGAGGACGGAATCAGGAAGAAGCGCTGGAAGTGAATAGGACACACATCGAGGAAAGAACCCAACTACGCCACATAACAATCCCTCTTTTGGAATCCTCAACGCCAAATGAGAAGAGGATGGCTAAGAAAAACACATTATTCCGAGAAATGGAGATAGAGATGAAAAGAATGAACAACATTTAAACAGAACTAGAAAGGAAGGTGCAGGATAGAGCTGGTTGGAGAATGCTGGTCTGTGACCTATGCTCCACCAGCGGTAATGGACGTAAGTAAGAAAGTAAATAAATAATTGGCCATCTTCAATCATAAAAGTTGTTGTTTATGTATTAAAGTCACAACATTAGTCATTAAGCCATGGTTATGTCCCGCATTAACGCCGTTTTACGAAAGCGCAACTTAAAAAAAGGTATTAACACGACTACTTATTACAGAAGTACTGAATCAAATTAATGCAAATTAATAATTACTGAACACATTAAAGATGTTAACGTGTTGAACTTCAGTGTTTAATAGTATGGAAAAATGAATGTGGTGGAGAGTTCTGTCAACATTAGCTGTTAAACTGTTTCTGATATAGAATCATGCTAAAGAGGTTGAATGAAGAGTGTGAATTTGTGTTAGTCGCTGATAAATGGTGTAAGAACCATAATCTGTACCACAGATTGTCCAAGGTCTTAAACAATAGATGAGGATTTCCTTGCTGATTTCAACCTGGAAGTCTTCACCTTCGTATATTGTTAAGTCCAGTAGTCACGATAGTAGATGTCTGTTGGCATGTTATTATCTGGTTGCTTTCAAGTTTTTTCTTGCACTAGTTGCTACTGTATTTCTCATTAAACAGTGACTGGGTATGCTTGTCACAAGTTCCAATCATCGGAGTCAACAGTTTTTCTATCTGTACCTAGAACATACCCCATAACCTCAATATCACCATCACATAGGGCAGTGCTTAAAAAACTCGTGATTAAATACTAGATACTTATGCATACCGTCTACTATCAGAAACTATATTTCACAATCATATAATAATTCATACACAGTAATTTAGTATATGGTACTATGTCTTAACATATTGCGCTCAAAAAAAAATTCCTAATGGCATTCTTATCTTATGGTCCTTAATCCTAACTAGCCAACCCCTGGCTCGTATACTACATACTATTGTTTGACATTGTAAACTAAATGGTGAATGACAATAATTGTGATTTAAAAAGTGATTAACTTGTGACTACATATTGAACAGACTTTTGCTGAAGACGTTCTGAGTCGTTTAACGAAATCAAATAAACTGTTAGCAAACAACTGCAAACAATATAACATACAATTTAGTATTTAACGAATTAATTTTTTTGTGTTCACTTGAACAGTCTGATGTGTAATTATTCATATGAAATGTAATTAGTTTATCTGAGAAAGACTAACTAGGAAAACTTTTTATAACGACTATCACTGTTCATGCATTGATAATGTGATATTAACTATGAGGAATATTTATTTATCTTATTCATATAATGATAATCCGTTAAAGCCGAAATTACTTCCAATATCAGGTTTTACCAAATTTATACAAGTAATAGAAAAATGAATAAATCTTGAGATGGTGACCAGTGAAAAAATTCACTTGCTTTAGACTTGCTCCATTTATGACCTTTGATGTCTGGATTTAACCTTTTTTTCATAGCTGATGACTAATAGTGATTCATAGTTTATTTCTTTATGCAATGATAATAGTTATGGAAGATGACAAAGTACTCTGTTTCTATTGTTCAATATGAAATGATTAATGTACATTAAACTGAGTGCATTTTGAGTGAAATTTTATAGGTAATCTATTGGTCATTTTAGTTTTTGTTTAAAGGCGTTCCATTTCCATTCATCTTTAGATTTAAACTACTGGAAAACATGTACTAATATATATTAATATTAAACCTAATGAACTCTGTAAAACAAATACCAGAAAAAGCTAACGTGATACTAGTCAAATGATTCATAGAAGTGTCAAAAGTTTTAAATCACATTTAATACTTACTCAGGTCACTGGTAAAAAAAAAATACAGGCTCTGAAAATCATATACTAACATTGAAATAATAAATGAGATCCCTGTGTCTCTTTATTTTCATGTAAAACATAATTTGTTTGCAATATTTTATTCTGATACTAAATACGGTTAATTACAAAGGTTAATGATAAAAGCTTAGTTCACAATTATGTGCTTTATTCACACATTTCAATACAATAATTTTATGTATGTTCAATAAATTTTCCAGTCTCCAATCTATGGTACATTAGTAAATACTAGAGTATGTTTGAATAGACTTCAGATTTTATTCCATTGAATATTTCTGGTATTATTTATCCGAATAAGTCTCTTCAATGTTTGAAATATATTTTCCTATAAACAGGTTCTATATTAGTAGCTATTTTCATAGACGTGTACTGTTTAAAATATTTATCTATCAAGGTGTTGAGCTTACTAACTGTCGCACCCGCTAGAATTTACTAGCGAAATGTATGTGTAGTGTTTAAGAAGCTTCTTTCCTTGTTGAGAAATTTTACAACTTTACGTAGATAGTATTTGAAACAATTTGGTCGACAAATTTGTAAAGGAACTAAATCTAATGTAAATCTATGCAAATGAAATGTAAAAACATTTCACGTTGAATTGAGCAGATTTACGACAAGTGCTACCATGCTAACAGACGAGGTATCGAACTCCTAGACCAGTAAATGTAAGAAACAGTAGTGACCAATAAAATAAAAGAATAAAATTATATTTTTTATTTCTAATCTCTGGTCATAAACTGTTTCATTACCTTATACTAAGATTTTAGAATGTGTTATAAATGTTTTATTTTGTACGTTTTCAGTTGAATGCCATTTAAAAATTTAAATAATTTGTTAAAAGGTTATTAGTAAAGGTTTGACATGTAAATTATTTTACTCGTATTTATTAAACACTTATTAAACTCTATCATTCAAACATTAACACTAGTCAAGCATATTTATTTACACCGTTTATATCACTAATAATCAATCACTTTGACAGTTGCATGAAATAATGTACCAGTTAGTAAATAAATTTATTAGTAAATAAATACCATTTAATTCAAAGTTTATGAAGTTTTGTTTGCTTCCAACATAATTTTCATCATAGTTTACATCAGTCGGAAAAATTAATTCAAAACAGGATGCACTGGATAACTAGTTTACTGTATTACGACAAATGAAATTGAATGATGGTTATGCTTTACTCAATCACTGAATTATGCTAAAAAGATATGGAACATTGGATCCCGACTCAGTAGATTGCTATGAAACAAGTAAGTTCTGAATTTGTTCTTAATCACACTAATGTGTACTTTCAAGTATTCAAATCGCTGAACTAATCATCTATTTAGTACGTGTAACTTTTAGTAGTTTTATAACAACATAGAGTGAAGTATTCTTAGACAACTATTTTTCTTTAATTAAAATTTATTGGTAAATTACATGCTAAACACATTGATTATTTGAAAGGATAGTGTCTGTAACCATACGAATAATTTTAGAGATATTGATTCGTGTTGAATTGTTTGCGAAAATTTATACTTATCGATCGTTGTCAATATGACACATGTGACAGTTTGAAGAAGCCCATTCTTTTATGCGAATTCTGCTGGGGATGTTAGATCCCCAAAATTCGCTTGATAATGCCGTATTTCGGTTTTCACGTTCGCCAGCAGGGGCTGATCAAATGACCTTGAGATTTCAATTCCCACCAGGAAAATCAATGGCTGTGATTGGCTACAGTGTATTTTAGTATGCTATTTTCTTAACTGTCTCAAGGACGTTGTTATGTTGTATAAATAAACGAGAGTTGTATGCTTGATTGTACTGGGATTGCTGGGTGTTTGTAGAATATACTTGTACGCCTACAAAGTCTTCTATTTCGATTCTGGGATTCAAGGTAGCCTCCCTGGAAGCTGGTAAAAGCATCGTTCGCGTTTATCGACTAAGGTAAACTCGTAATAGCCTCAAGCATCCTAAGTGCCGAACATATCAGTGGCGACGGGGCTCACAATTCACAATGTCAATTAATCTTGAACAGTTAGAATCTTTACTGGAACGTCAAGGTAAACGATATGAACAGTTCCAGGAACGTATGTTGGAGCTGTTAATGAAACAAATGAATTTGAATCACAGAGGTTTTGCCGATGATTCATATAATCCGCATACAGACTCGATAGTTAATTCCATTCATGAATTTCATTTTGATGGCCTTGCTGGTGTGACTTTCGAGTCTTGGTTTAAGAAGTATGAGGATTTGTTCAAGGTCGACCTCAACAATCTTGATGACCCCACCAAAGTCAGAATCCTTTTGAGAAAGCTCGGCACAATCGAACACGAACGTTATAGTAATTTCATCCTCCCAAAGAACCCACGAGATTTCTCTTTTGATGCTACAATTGATACGCTGTCGCAAATCTTCTCTGAACAGTCATCTCTCTTTAATATTCGTTATCAATGCCTCAAAATAATCAAGTCAAATGAAGATGACTGGGTAAAGCATGCTGGCTTAGTAAATCGTGAATGCGAACGATTTAAATTATCATCAATGACGGAAGATCAGTTTAAGTGCCTTGTGTTTGTGTGCAGCTTACAATCTCCCGACGAGGCTGATATAAGAACCAGAATCCTAAGTAAAATTGAACAGTGCCCAAACATCTCGCTTCAAGAAATAACTGCAGAGTGCCAGAGATTAGTAAACTTGAAGCATGATACCTCCATGGTCGAAAACAAGGGCCTCTCATCATACGTGCATTCCATTAGTGAAAAGAAAAATTCCAATTCGGCCCAAAAACCCAAAATGAATCCACCTTCTGCTTGCTGGCACTGCGGTTCATGGCACTATGTACGGAACTGCCCATTTAGGCAGCATAGATGCAGGAAGTGTAAAGTCATCGGTCATAAAGATGGCTTTTGCCTACAGAAAAAGCCAAAGCGATCCAGAAGTGCTAAGAAGCCTGTTCCTAGATCCAGTACCAATGCATTGAGCCTAATATCTTCCTGCCAAAGCTCATCACCAGGTGAGAGGAAATTTATTACTCTTAATATTAACGGTTATTTGTGTAGAATGCAAATAGATACTGCATCTGATGTCACTATCCTCTCACGCAAAAATTGGACCAAATTGGGCAGCCCAAGCCTGCAGCACACAACACAAAAGCCTCGTACAGCACGTGGTAATTATCTTCGTCTGTTAGGACAATTGGAATGTAAAGTTGCTTTCCGAGATTCGTCGTTTACTGGGGTATGCTATATAACGCCAGCTGATCTAAATTTACTTGGTTTAGATTGGTTCGACCAGCTAAAATTGGCTGATGTCCCGCTAAATACCATATGCAGCCTGGTATCACAACGACATGACCCAGAAGCGTATACGAAGAACCACGCAGAATGTTATCTGACAACCGCAGTTCGCGCATTACCGGTGTCTGCAACAGACATACAAAATGCTTCTAGAAACGACCCCATCATCAAGATGACGATGAAATATGTCACTAACGGTTGGCCGTCGAAAAAGTTTGAAGGTGACATGAAGCAACTGTATCAGCGGCGGGAGTCACTATGCATCGTCAACGATTGTCTGATGTTTGGTGAAAGAGTAGTGGTGCCAGAATCCCTTCGTGCAAAAGTGCTGAGACAGTTCCATCTTGGTCATCCTGGGATTAAACGAATGAAGTCCATAGCCAGGCGTTATGCATACTGGCCTCACATGGATCAACATGTCACAGCGTTGGTTGAAAAATGCATCCGGTGTCAGCAGGCGGCAAAGATGAATGCCAAAATTCCGCCGGTTTCATGGCCCAAACCTGAGCATCCTTGGTCCAGGATACATGTCGACTTCGCTGGCCCAATAAATGGAACTATGTATTTAATTGTCGTCGACGCCTTTTCTAAATGGCCGGAAATCAGCCCCGTTATGCCGCCCACTACAACTAAGACTATACAGCTCCTAACTGAAATTTTCTCACGAAATGGCATACCAGATGTGATCGTATCCGACAATGGCTCTCAATTCAACTCTTCCCAATTCCAGAATTTCTGTCAACGGCTAGCTATTAAACACTTACGCTCGCCACCATACCACCCGCAATCGAATGGGCAGGCGGAAAGGTTTGTGGATACGTTTAAAAGAGCACTGCTCAAGTCAAAAGGGGAGGGGACGCCAGCCGAAACGTTACAAAATTTCTTGTACGTCTATCGGACAACACCAAATGAATTGTTACCGGAGCAAAAGTCCCCAGCTGAAATCCTGATGGGAAGAAGATTGAAAACGATCCACAGCCTGATGCATCCGACTAATGCACCCACATCAGTAGAGACAAAGCCGCAAAGACAATCCGCCTACGAAGTGGGATGCCCTGTGTTTGCCCGCGACTACAGAACGAACCATGGTCCTTGGGTAGAAGCGAGAGTGGTCAGAAGGGTTGGTCGAGTTATGTACGAAGTAGAGGTAGGAGGTGATAAATGGTCACGTCATCGCAATCAGATACGCAGACGGCTAGCCCCAGATCGCCCATCAAGAGCAGAAAGCCTTCCCCTTGACATCTTGCTTGATACCTTCAACCTACCGAGAGCCCCGCCACGAGAAGAAACTCAGCAGCAAGCTGTTCTTCGTTCCCGAAGGTATCCCCTCAGACAGCGGCGAACAATAGTCAAGATGCAAGTCAACCACAGGAGAACACGCTATTAAAAAGGGGAGGAGTGTTGGGGATGTTAGATCCCCAAAATTTGCTTGATAATGCCGTATTTCGGTTTTCACGTTTCGCCAGCAGGGGCTGATCAAATGACCTTGAGATTTCAATTCCCACCAGGAAAATCAATGGCTGTGATTGGCTACAGTGTATTTTAGTATGCTATTTTCTTAACTGTCTCAAGGACGTTGTTATGTTGTATAAATAAACGAGAGTTGTATGCTTGATTGTACTGGATTGCTGGGTGTTTGTAGAATATACTTTCTACGCAATGGATACGCTAT